>RXPK01004593.1:0-50771 GCA_004143645.1 Protaetia brevitarsis | reverse complement strand
ACCATCTTCACGGCAAACTATTGCTATTATATGTTTAGACCATTGGACGTGATGATTTAAATATTACAATTTTGACGTAGATCTGCTACTACATTGTCTCTAATTGTAGGCAATAAATCGTTTCTTTAAGAAAATCATACTTGGTATCATATATCCAAACAAGTATGTTTTTGTTGTTAAGTTAATTTTAAAGAAATAGCTCGCTTCAAACAAGGCAGTAATATATCTTAAGTTTCAATATGTAATTTAAATAAAATTTCTTTAAGTATGTGAAATATTTTTATTTTAGTTATTTTAGTCTTTAGTTCTATCATCCAGCTAACATATGCAATGTAACATGACAGAAAATATTTATTTCATAAAATTTATTAAAAATATATTAATTAAAGTTATAAGACATAAGTATTGAAATATTAATGTATTAATATTAATATTTCAATACTTAATTGTTCTGTTAATGGTTTTTTTCTGTTGAACAATAAACGGTATTATTATTATTATTATTATTATTATTATTATTATTATTATTATATTATTATTATTATTATTAATGGTTTAATAAGAATTTAGATATGTAAAAATAGGTATCACATTACATACGCAGATCAAATAAAATTCTAAATGATAAATCATCGTGTCCTCGTAAAGCTAATTCTAGTGTACAGCAAAATCGAATACAATTTAAGATTATGTTTAATATATATCGATTTTTGTCAACTCTTTCGTTCCTCTAATTTTACGTTTCCGTAAGCTGGGTTTAATTGAGTTAAAATATTTATCTTACCAAGCACAGAAAAAAAAAAAACCAAGAACATTGTTCATGTGTACCGATTTCTCATGCATTTTAATTCCTTCCCAGATGCGCACTAAATCCGTAACACCGTCCTTCATCCATGTTAATTCTCTTGCGAATAAAACGCAAGAAAAACAAAAAAACAGCTTGCTTTTAGTCGTAACCGCAAATCAAATCATTTTTTAAATAAATATTTCTATTAAATTTTTAGTGAGAGAATAAACTGCTCCAACAAAACGAATTCTCCAAATAATTGTAGCTGCCTTGAAATGCCCTTTTATTACCCTTTATAAAACTGTTATTTTAATATGTTTATGATTATGCTTGACAAAGTCCATCAAATTTCCCATTCTGGTTTAGAAAATAATTACTGGCCGAGATGATCTACTTAGATACGTTTTCATTCTATAAATGAGAAACAAGAAACTAATTCGGAACAACTATAAAAACAGACATACCACAACAACGATGAGAAAACAACCGTTTAACTTTGTCAAATGATTTTTTTTTGTCTTTACTTTATGTAGCTAACACGCTCGTTTTGGCATACGAAAACGTCACCGTAACAGAAAAAGATCGCCTAACCTTCTAGAACGCGTCAACCGGAGAAGCCAAGATGAGATAACATTCGCAACGATGACATCTGCTAACCACTTAACTATCTAAACAATAGACACACCGTTCGCGCCGGTCGTAACGTCATACCGAGATAACGAACAGCGAAACTAGAAACGTTACAATAAAAACGAACGACTAACTTGTGGGTAGATCGAGCGCATTTCTGACGCTGCGGAAAATAGAACGGAACATCGGGGCGACATGAATAGGGGCCACTCAAGGTTCCACCAAAGAAAACTTGTGGAGAAAGCCAATTTTGGTACGCTACGATGCTAGCCGGTGACGTGACGCGCTCCGTTTGGGGTTTATTTAAAAGTTCGAAAAGGGGAGAGGTAGGGACGAAAATTTCTCGTTTTTGTTTGCCGTTGCGTGATAATACACACCCAGTATTCGGTGGCGTTACAAGCGAGATATTCGTGTTTTCGTTTTTTGATTAAACGCGATTTGTATTTACGTTGGCAACACTGAATGGAGGGGGCCTTTTTGTAGGGTGTTCCAGTTTTGTGCTGTAAATGTGTTCACGGGCGACTGTGTTACGACGAATATTTATCGACGTGTTTCGTCAAGTTTAATGTAGGAACATCCAAGCTATACGATTCCTTTTTCAGTGATGTTAGAGCGGTGATTCTCAACCTTTTTTCTCTCTTACGGTATACTTTAATAATTTCGAAATTTGGCAGCACACTAATAATCAGATAAAGAGTGTAGCAGGATAAGCTAAAGGACAGTGTTCCAATGATGGTATCGAATTGTAATCCACACAAGATTTGGTATAAAGGTGCAAAATTTCAGCCTCCTACTGCTAATAGGAGGCTTAATAGAAACAATTAGCACCCAAACTAGTTTATTTTTTAAGCAATCGATTTGAAATAATTTGTTGTACAAGTACTTGACCGCGTTGTGACAATTGTAACTAGTTAGAAAAGAATAAAATGTTTTTGGTTTGAGGAAGGGGGTCACCCTTCCGAGCGCAAACACCAAACTTTCGTCAAATATATTTTCATACTTCAGTTTTGTTGTGCGAAAATTTGATCCAATTTGCTGGGTGGAACGCTTTAAAAAAAAGAAAGTAAAACTGAATATAAGGTACTATACAGCAATAATAGGGTGCAGCGATAGTGCTACGAAATTATTACTATTAATACTTTAAGTACTTTTTGAGTTACGTTAAACTGTATAAGGGAGCAGCTACGCGCTTACGCCAAGGCTATCGGAATTTAAGGAAACGCGGAGGCTGCTTCTTCAGCTCTCAAAAGGATAATAATAATTTGCGGCTATCAGTAATAAGGCCTGGGACTTCTTCCCAGATCCTCCCAGAGTAAGGTTTTTGCCATGGTTTTCCCTTACTCTGTGGCCATTGATTTTATATAAGTATATTATATATAATCAATGTCCTTTGCGAATGCTAGGAGATAACGAAAGTCGTTCCATGGGCGCATTTAATAATAACTGCTAGCTGACCGATTTACAATAGACTAGCCATTATGTGAACTATTTAAATTTCACAAACGTAGTATTCATATGGTTGTGAGGTTAGTGCATTAAAATTTTGTTATTAAGAATCATAGGGAAATTATTTAGTTGGAGTAGGAACATTTCAATTGTTATGGATTCTGGATTCTGGATTTTTGGTTGGGAAGGGTGGCTAGCCACGCGCACTTAGGTCACTCTAACCGGGCCCATTGTGCTATCTTCTCTAGGCGGGGTCACTCACCCGCAGCCTACTCGAGTCAACCCAAGCGAAGAATGAACTTGAGCAGTGTAGCATGTGAGGCGCCGCCAAAGCTGGCCATACTGGGCCAGAACTCCCCCAGGATGGAACCTCTAAGTTGGGCAAGCGTCGGACAGTCGCATAAGATGTGCTCCGGTGTCTCGTCCTCTAGGTAACATGCATGGCAAAGTGGGCTGCTAGTGAGTCCTATGCGGTGCATGTGTTTATTAAGTTTGCAGTGACCAGTCAATAGCCCTACAACTTGACGTAATTTACTGCGAGAAAGCTGCAGGCTGTATCTTGCTGTCTTAGATAACAACCTGGGTATGGCTTTGCGTGCCTGCCAGCAGGTGGTTATGGATGCTCATCTCTCCTCGTGTAGGGTAGTGGTACACTGGTTTATTAGGGTATTGAGTGCAGCCGAAGAAATGGGAAGAATAGGCTCACACGAACCCCGTCTCGCTAACCTATCGGCAGCCTCGTTTCCCAGATTACCTTTATGACCTTCAACCCATTTGAGTATCAAGTCATTATCAATAGCGATCGCCTTCAAGGCATTGTGATACTGAAGTACTAGGCCTGAAGCGATCTTATAACTGCTAAGGGCTTTAAGGGCAGCTTTGGTTATCACTGACAATTGTTATGTTATATATAGTACTTAGAATAGGTAGCCTCGTGTAGTACCTTTTAGGTGGAGCATGGGGTTGGGATGATTTGTAATAATTTAGTTTTCATAAATAAAGTATATAAGCTGGTCGATGTATGTCCACTCGGCAAAATCGCCATGTAAGAAAGTGGGGAAGAGTGAAGGTAAGTCAGAGCAGATGTACAAGAAATAAAGTTCTTTTTTAAAGGGAGTTGTTGCATCGTTTAATCGAAACGTGTGTCACAGCAGGGTTGATCAAGGTAGGTTGCTATTTAATATTAATCATTTAAATATGTATAAGTGTGTTACCCGGCGCCTCCACCATTATGTCACGGAACTTAAACAACAACTCCGTAACTGGAGGTATTTCAAAAAGTGTCACAGTATAATTAATTTTTTTAAATAGAACCTTTTGTATATCTTTACATTGTAAAAGGTCTCTAATCTCACTCCATCCATCCCAGATTGTGAAAGTA
Organism: Protaetia brevitarsis; assembly: GCA_004143645.1. NCBI lineage: Eukaryota > Metazoa > Arthropoda > Insecta > Coleoptera > Scarabaeidae > Protaetia > Protaetia brevitarsis. The sequence continues at coordinate 46,527 of RXPK01004593.1, read as the reverse complement.
ATTTGTTTTGTGGTTTTCGAGTTACAACTGTTTCTCATCAAAGATTGAAAAATCATCTATCCCAAAGAAAGCATTTTTATGTCCAAACGCATTCAAATAACAATAACTTTTTTGTGTGGATTGGCTAAGATTAGGTCAAGATATTCAGAAAGTTGCTTTTATTTATATTATCTGCTACTGCTTTTCCTACTGTTCGAGATAATTCTTCTAAATTTTTGTTTTTTGATAATAATTTGACATGGCCCCTTGTGTCTTACGCAACCACCATAATAATAGTCACTGTACACAACTCCTTAAAATAAGAATTGGCATTTCAATAGGCGACCACTAGAAGCCAAAAGGTAAAATCACAGAAATCGACATCAAATTAGAAAACAAAGAATCCTAATAACAGCTATGTTACTGTGATATATGAAGAAGATGGATATAAGAAAGAAACATTAAGTGGTATTAATTTATCACTACTCGACAAATTAGCAACAGCTAACTATGACATTTATGAGCTGCAAGAAAAAAGGATTTTATTGAAAAAGCAAGTTGCAGTAGACGCATTTCTTACTGTTTTGGAAGGTTTGTTAAGCGATTTTTATGATGTTAGACGTGCTTACATTTTCACCAGGGGTTTTAATATAAATCCCGCCATTCAGTCTCAAAAATCGAGTTCTTTACGGAATCTTTTGTTAACTTTTAACTTTTAACTTGCAGTGGCGGAAAAAAATCTCTGCAAAAAACTGCTTCCTTGTCTTTTAAATATAGTCGCTATTCAGTCTCACCGATAAGTACGAGTGCTTTCTGAATTTACAGTATCCTGTAAACAATTATCTTGAGGAGGGAAAGAGACCTGTCAAAGGATCTGTGGAAAATTTTGGCTTGTATTACCAGAATTAGCCCATTGGCTTTATGCGATGATAGTACGTCCAAATATTATCTATGGAGCGATAGCATGCTGGAAGGGGGGCACAAGCCAGAACCACAGCAAAACCTACGTCCATACAAAGCATCGCAAGTATAGTAATCACGGGTCCAATGTTTTCATTTTACGATTGGTATTAGAAAGTCTTTTGAAGCTATTATATATTGCTGTGGAAATAGAGGTCGGATTAACTACACTCCGTTCTTGGCACACGGCGAATTAATCGCTATTCGAAAACAGCAAGACACAGGCATATTTTAAAATCTACGCTACTGACTGTAAGCTATATCTTAAAGAGTTTTGAATAAAAGCATCAGATTCAAATTATCATGCATGTCTCTGCTGTTTTAAGTATAATGATACACTTTGGATGCTTTGAAGGAGATTTTTCCCTGGATTTGCTGATACCGACGTTGTGTTATTGGTGTGGGATCCTTTCCCGCAACATTTTTGGTTTGTCACTGCGAAGAAGTAACGTTTAAATTTTGGTGAAAGTAAGTATTTAGTATTTTGAAATCTTTGAGGTTAGTTTTCATACTTGTAAATGACAGTTGAAATATAAATTTTGATATTTGGTAGTTGTTTTGTCTTATGATAAAGGGAGATTTAAAAGTTATTTTAAGAATTTAAGAATCTAAAATATACTGGATACTAGATAATATTTGATTTAAACATTCTTTATATGCTTTTGATATAATTTCAGACAATAAATTGTGCTTGTTATTGATATTTACATTGTTTTTATTAATAAAAAGCATTTGATACATTAAAATTAAATTATAAATTTAATATTTAATCAAGTAAAGTAAGTCTAATAGGGATTGTATTTTTGAATTTCATTAAACATAGAAGAGGAGGTATCTGTAAAGAAAAGGCAGATTTAAGTATAAAGTTTTATTTGTTTAGAAAATAAAATATAGCCGGGTAATCTAAATCACAATAGTATGTATGTTTTTCTCTGCACTTGAGTCTATCACACTAGCTTAAAAAAATGATTTCTTTTTCATGTATGTTTGATGAGAGGTGACTCACATGGATTTTCTCTTGTCGAATTCGAAAATCAAGATTAATTTTCTTTTTATGGAACAGTTTTTGACATATCGTGATTTTTCATTTCTTTTGTGCGCTCTTTCCAATTTAAAAATAAGATCTAGAACTAGATGTATCCGTTTTGGTCGTTCTTGGTATCAAATGAAAGACATTCAATAGATGAATAAATAAATGTAACAGGATCTTTATTTGGTTAAGAAATTTAAAAAATATCTGTCAAAATAGCTCAAACTTAAAAAAAAAATTAAGCTGATTCTGTGACCACATAAAAATAGAAACCGATGAAAATGTCCGGTTTCTCATTATGTACATAAAACTGATACTATTGCGTAAAAAATGGAATCAAACATCGTGCCCGAAGAATTGGGTAAATATTTCTTTCCTGAAGTTTGAATGCTAGTGAATAAGTCAAATCGTTGTATCTATGGACAGAGTATACTTGTATCGTTTTACCATAGCAATAATTCATTTTTTGGGATGTTTACCTGGTCATTAACGCAAGTGCTGTAGCAGTACCATTAGGAATCCATTTTTTTGTGCGTAATTTCTTCAGTAATCGTACAAAACCATAGGTGAATGTTTTATAGGCTATTATTTACTATACCTAATCAAAACGAATCGTCTAAACATCATTACACCTCGTTTCTCCATAAAAAAATCGTTTCCTGCCCCACAGAAAATGGACGCGTGTGAAATTGCACCTGGTAAATGACACTAACGTTGATTGTCGCGACATCTATACGGGGTAATTTTATTACAGAGTCCGTGCTTTGCGTGCGTATTCAATTGCACGTGTCAGCTGTTAAGCGCGCGTCATTCACCGTTAAACATTTTAACGTCGGTCCGACGGACCGATGAAAAATGTGGAATGTTGGAAAAGTGGCTGGCGTATAGCAATTACCTCCCCCGCGTTCTTCCCCACCTCGACTTTCCGTTTAGCAAGTGAAATATAATAGAAACAAAATTACCACCACTGATAGATAGGCCCTTTTCGCTTCGCACGAAATTGATTAATATTCGGGAAATGGTCCTAATCGTTGCGCTACAGAGTTTCGGATCGTTGTTGTTTTGTGGATGTCTGCCGTGTGCGCGCGGAAGATTAAACGTCCAGACGTGTTAGGTGAAGATTAAGTGTAATAGCTTCCATTGGAAGGGAGATTTAAATTCAGTCGGTGGCAGCAGGGTCGTTCCGGTTGAAGTTTTTATCATTTAAAAATAAGAGTCACGGTTTTAGAAAGCAATCATGCACCGTGCGCGGTGTGGATTCTGTTGGTGGTGCGCCGGTATGCCGGGGTTAAATCCCTTATCTCGGTGAACGGGAGTTAAGCCTTGCATACCAAGTAGTTTTGGTTGTAGATATTGCTATCGCAACCCACCTACCGCGAGTGTATTTTAAGTTGCCTAGTAATCTGTCATGATTTTTCCGTTTTGCTGAATCATTGTATCGAGAAATTTCCACAATAATGTTTATTTTTGTAAATTTAGTTAAAGAGTTAATTGTTTGATTTGTTTTATTTATTTAAGTGTTAAGTTTTTTAAATTAATTCTTTCATTCAAATATCTAGCGTTTGCTAGTTTCTATTAATGTTTATTCTACTAGATTTTGTCGGTGAATTGTACGCAGTTGTAGAATTTTGTCAGGCAGTTCCTTGGTCGACTGTTACCGTGAGTGCACGTATTTTTTGTAAATCATTGTTTGCCATTTTGTATTTCATTTTGATATCGTAATTTAATTTGCATAAATTGTCTTTTATTGAGTCCATCAAGGAATTCGCTTTATAATAATTGCTATTATATTGATGTGTGCACATTATAGATATAAGATCATTTATTATTTCTGTGTAAGAAGATATATTTTAGTTTAAATTCTGTCATTATAGATTTAAGAGTTAATTCTTTCCGTTTTTTCTATTTTGCTGATTCGTTTTTAATTATAATCACTTCGGGTTGGGTGAATAGAAGCTTTGTTCTTGTATTTAGTTTTCATTTTTGTATAATTTCGTGTGTTTCTCCACGAATTTATTTTATTTTTTTGAAACCACGTGGTTTGAAATTGAAAGATATTGGATTATCTTCCTGAACAATCAAATCTTTTTCTTTGCATAGGAAATAGCATTGTCCTATCGTAATTTAGAATCAAGTGCAGTTTATATTTTTTTGGCCAGAACCTTCAGTTCACGGTTCTTTTTTCTGCCATTTTGTAATTTTACCCATTTTATAAAATAAAATTTGATTGTTACTTAGCATCTTTGGGTTATAAATTCTGTTCTTTTATTTTAAAATTAAACCTTTTCATTTTTGGGGTTTTTAAGAAAGTCAGATTTCATTCACTCACAATTTACTTTTCGTGGTTAGATTCAAGTTTTAATTCGCGAGGGTAACTCTGAGGTTAATAGTTCTTATGCGCCTATAAATTCTGTTCTTTTATTTTAAAATTAAACCTTTTCAATTTTTGGGGTTTTTAAGAAAGTCAGATTTCATTCACTCACAATTTACTTTTCGTGGTTAGATTCAAGTTTTAATTCGCGAGGGTAACTCTGAGGTTAATTGTTCTTATGCGGCCTTTTTTGATTTTATCCGTTGAGCTAGCCAATTTAATTTTTCTTCTTCATTTTTCATTTTCAATTCAGTCAGTACTCAGCAGTAGTTAAGGAACTAAGTCTGTGGACAGTTCTTTAACATGTAGGCAACACAAAGTACAGTTACGAAGGAGAATCTAATCTTATGCGAAACCTAATTATTTATATTTCCAAAACAAGTTTTTGCTGCATCGATTTATTACAGTCAGTTCTAGTGTAGATCTAACAACTTAAATTTGCTTTTTTTTAAATTGATCTTATTGTTGTGTGAATTTTATTGTAAAATACTAATCTTGGGAATGTAAGGTCTAATAAAAATAAAAATTGTCAATTAAAACATCTTTTATTTTTTAATTGCAAAGTTTTGTTGCTCTTTACCAACATCTTCAATGCCACAAGTATAATATATCTATCTATCTATAATACAGAAAAACAATAATCTTTCATTTTTAATATATAAATTAATAGAAATTATTATTTTGTTTGCCCTATTCTGTTCTCGCATGTATTTTTTAGTTTTCAAAATATATAACATTTTTAACGTTGCAATTTAAAATTGAAAATTAAAAGATGTTTGATTGATAGTTTTTATTTCTATTGGACCTTAAATTCCCAAGATAAATATTTTACAATTAAAGACCTAATAATAAACTCTGTTTTTCTGAAAAACACTTAAAAGTAATAAATATTTGTTGCGGCAATTATCAAAAAGAAGTTATATATAGAATATTCTAATTTCATATTAAATACAACAAAATAAATATTTTAATATAACAAAAGCCGAACATCTCTCCATTTACGTATTTAGCAACTACTAATTATAATAATTCTGCCAGCAGCCAGCCCTTTTTAGTAACAGTAACGAACTCTTTGGGAGCATATACGTTTTTTTATCATTTGCAGTAAATATTGCTGAACTTCACCGCGTAACAGCACCTCACAGCCATCAAAATTAAAGTACCAAGCTTGCAGCTTCTCTGGGGGAATCTTATTATTAGCTATATTTACAGTAATAAAAACACATTTCAAATAAGGAAACTCTTATGAATTACACATAGTAACCTACGATTAATGTCACTGATTCATTTAAAGCGATTAAAATGTTTCTTTAAAAAGATGTCTTTCATCCAAATAAATTATCTTAGTACTACAAAATGTTTGTTTGAATATGTGTTATCAAATGTAAATTGCTTAAAGAAAACTATTTCCTTTACAAAAGTCGATATAGTTATAAACAAATAAATATACATACATAAAACTAGTCCCGATTATAATTGTCAATTCATATGATTGCGTAAAAAGCTTCTGCCTGTACAATATGAATTTAAAAAGATTTTTCCTTTACTGTTAGATTTGGGCATTTATGTTATATATTGCACCGTATCGAAATGTAACACAATTCTGCTGAATGAAGTTTTAATTGGATTATAGTTATGGATATTTTGAAAATAATTGTAAATTATTACATTTTTTCCCAGCAGGGAGGAAGTGTGAGAAAGGGGAGGAAAGTTGACTTTTCCTCCCTCGGGCGAAAGTAAGTGACATTGACATGATGAAACTGTACATCTTATAATATGTGACTTATTGATTAATATTATTAATTATTATTATTATTATTATTATATATTATTATATTATTATTATTATTATATTATTATTATTATTGGATTTTGCTACACGCCATGTCCATCAACACACATTCGAAGAAGTCTTTCATTCAAAAGGATAACGACAACGGGTCACTCACCTCTCACCCAGGGGTTCCTCAGGCTTTTAATAAACATAACAAAAATAAACCACGGTTCATAGGCAAGCCCACAAAAGATTTAAACACAGGATACAGATACATACTCATCTAGCGCTCTCTAAATTCTTACATTACAATCTATAAAATTCATATATTTCACAAAAAACTTCGACCTTTAGGGGTCCTAACAACGATGAATAATTAAATGGATTTGGCACCAACTTCGACAGGTTCTGCAGAAGCTTACGTCTGTTGTTAAAATGCTTTTCACATATTAATATAATATGCTTTAGGGTCTCAATTTCACCGCAATCGCATAACTTTAACGAAGTTCTTTGAATTAGTTCTATGAAACCATGTTTTTTTTGGGAAGCTCAGATTGTATTAGTTCATAAAATTTTCCAGTTGTAGTCTCTGAAGACTCTTTTTGGAAGACATTATCGATAGATGACATTAGTACATTCGACCCAGTCTGAGCATAAATGAGATAACTTACTTATTAGGTATTAAATTTCAATTAAACTATTATTAAACACTTTTAAAACGACGCTAACTTGACTGTTCTGAAAAAATATTTGACAGATTAAGCCTACTATCTACCACGTCACTCACTAGTATGTCTGTTATGTTTAGACATTTAGTTAAAATTGGACTGGCTGGGAAAAAAATAGTATTCAAACCAAAGTGCTATTGCAGGCCGCGAGCAAATATTCAATTAATTCAATTCATTAATTGCAACACCTGGAGCTGTTATTAATGGTCTAAAGTCAGTGTATCCAAGATCCAATGGATTGGCAGAAAGAGCTATTCAAACGGTTAAACAAATGTTAAAAAAGTGTGAAGACATACAATTGGCCCTGTTAGAGTTCAAAAATACGCCGATTAGTGGATTTTAGCAGAAATGCTAATGAGTAGGAAGTTGATGACAGTTGTACCAATACCAACGAGACTGCTGAAACTACACAATGTGGACCATTCTATTGGACATGAAAGACTGACAAACAAAGGACTAATGAACAAAAACTACTATTACAAACATACGAAAGCCAAGGAGGAGACAAATGAAAATGTAGTAGTGAGAACAGATAAGACATGGGAATTGGGGTAAAATAAGAGAAACAGGTCAAGATAAACCACTTATTGGATTGAAAACAAAAATGGAAATATAGTAAGGTCAAAATAGTTACCATTTAAGAAAATCTCTGATTGAACACAATAGATCAGGCAACATACAAGAGGAAAGAACATAATAGAGAGATAATGAGAATAGCGCAAATTTAGGAGTCAGGAAACAAACGCTAGACAAGGGAAAGGACATTGGGAAAATATTTTATGTTAGAAAGGCGAGATGTTGTGATAGTAGGCAACTCAATAGTAGCTTTCCTTGATATTCATTGTGGTAATCTTGTAAATTATTAATTAGGTTGAGTTGTAAATTATAAAAGATTTTTATTGACTAGTTAAAGTATTTGCATTTAAACTTAAATAAAATAAAGAGTTACAACATATACAACACCTATTGTCTTCCCTATCTTTGTTTTTATTTTCTTAATGCTACAGTGTTATGTTATTGCTAACTGTTTTTAGCACTCTTTGAAATATATAACTTTTGGTTTTCTAAATTATCCTCTCCTATTTTTTTCTAATATAGAGAATATTAGGTGTACTATGATTATATACAATGAATATATGTCATTCAATATAGTCTACGGCAGAAGTTAGGTATTTCTTGGGCTATTACAACGTAAAAAGGCAATTTAGAATTGCGTGTGTACAATTGGCAGTCGGGAGATCTTCCCGGAGGAAGGCACGGTTCCAATAAAATGGAGATCAGCTCGCGAATCCACCTAATAAACCTCTACAAAGAGCTCGTTTCGGACGCCGTTTCACCGCTTAAACCCGGTTCCGATAATTAGTAACAGCGGCGAGTAGATTTTCATTAGTCAAGTGGGTTAATATTGGTCTCCGCCTCGGAGTGGACAGGCCATTTCGGCAAATTACAACGCTCCCAGTGTTGGCGGTGAAAAGACCCCGTCCACCTACGCGGCCGTGTGCTCGAACACTCTCACGTTGTTTCCCTATAGCAGCCTCTCGGTTCTCTATTAGCAATATAACTCCTGGCGCCATTAGAATTAATCCGATGTTAGATCTATTAGGATCTGTTTTGGTGGGGCCCGATGGTGTCGGACCAATTTCGAGGATACCGGGCGTAAGGAAGGCAGTATCCTTCCTCACGGCCGTTGGCTTCCGTCGTTATCCTTTGGGGATCCGCCGGTGGGATTCCGATCCTCCGGAGTCTAATGAAGTAGGTGGACTGTAAACATTAGGGAAACTATGCATGTGTATCTATGCAGATGAAGTGGAAAGTTTCAAGTGTGTCGAGGAGGGAGTTATTTTAAAACCACAAACGTTTTACAAAGTCTGGGGTGCATAAAGGGGCTTTTAGAGAGGCGATTCATTTTAGTGCGGTAACCTAGTTAGAATAGTTTTAAGTTATTCTTTCAACAGGGTGTGTTGGTATAGGTATAAAGAGTTAGTTTCCTCTAATTACATTCCTCTCTTCGTAAGTAATGCAATAGTATGCGCCCTTGCGCTACATTGCAAGGAATTATTACACACATAAGCATAAATATGTAAGTTTGGGTTAAGGTGGACACATGTTTGAATGGATGCCTTGTTTCTTAGTCAATATATTATTATATAAATATTTATTTGTAGCAAAAACACCTACTTATTTTTATCTCTTCGAGACTGCGCCTACCATGCGATCATAAGTTCGGTTATGAAGAAAACCGAATGAAGAAGTAGTCGGAGATGACTACCTTGCTAATTTACGCAAATGAATGGATGAAATTCCCCATTTGGTGAGGTTGAATACCCATAAAGTGACCGAATGAAGGAACACTATAACATCAGGGCGAATGAAAGCGGATACAGCTTGGGAACCTGGTTTGGCTGTTGCAGGGACGCCAAGGTTTCTCACCTAAACTGCAACGATCGTGTATCGGGCCGTACGAAGTAAAACAATGTCATCCATCGCTTCAGAAGGAAATGCAATGGAATGCCAATAATAGGACATTTTAACCACTTAGCTTCTTTTCTTGAAGAAACCACTGGAACCTCCCTCTAGACCTCCCGAGGAAGAGCTTACTTATGAGGAATTTATGAGCAATTATGGAAATTATCATAAGGTTTGTCATGTTGTGACGGCAGAAATTCAAGTGAGATTTGTTTTTAGGTCCTGATGGATACGCGTTAGGGCATTATGCTTCCCCAAGATTCAGGAATGGCAAAAGAATAGCCCACTCTGTTCAAGATGAAGTTCGTACGTGCAGCAGACCCTCGTAGAGTCTTCTATTATATAGACATAGATGTTCTGGTGTGCTGCTACCACTCACGGATGACAGATGGAATGTATATAAATAACAACACAGCTGAAAGAGCTATATAAAATGCAAATTCTTTATAACCTTCTTTTCTGTCTGGAACCGTTCAAAGTTATTTTGATGAATGAAATTGGGACGAATTTCAATGTCAAATTACATCCCTTGAAGTTGAAGTTACGGCCCCAACAGAGAGTGTGCTTGATTAACACTCCATGGGGTCTAAATTTGACAAAATTGCATTAGAATCTATTTTCTAAAATCCATGAACCCTTTGACATAGCCTGGTAACAACTTAGTAAGAAAAGAAATTGTGCTAACAAATGGACGTAGCTGGTGGAGTGATAGAGTAACTGTTAATGTTAATGAAATGAGTCGAGTTGGTTTCATAGGGATACCTATTATATGTGCAATATGTAATAAAAAAGCCTAAAGCAGCGCACAAAAGATTGATACATATTCTTGCCATGTTTGTACTACTCTGATAAACCAATATGCACATACATATGTGGCTGCAAAAGTGTTTTTGCAGTCACATTTGCATTTTTCTGTTTGCCGACGATACGTCGATCTTGTGTAGAGAGGTTCTCGTGGAACTGGCGGGGACAGCAGTACGCGAAGCCGAAGAGTGGTTTGGGAGCAACAGATTATGCCTAAATCATAATAAAACACAAAATTTATTATTTACCACGAAAGCGCTTCCTCCGTATGACAGCGTCTGTTTCTTGAGTCTTCAGCTATCTGGAAACTTAAGGTACAAGAATCATCGTGAAGAGCTATGTAGAAAATTGTCCTCGGTGTTATTTCGTCCTTAGACGACGGACAGAAATAGTTACGTTTGAGGCGGCGAGGATGGCTTCCTTTTCGCTATTTCATTCAAAGGCAATTTATGGAATCTTGCTGTAGGGTCATTCTCCTAGGCACACACCGTGTTCCTAAAATAGAAAGCAGTAATAAGAGCGATACATAAGGTACTCAGTACTGTCACTTGCAAACCACTTTTCGTAAAGAGTAGTATACTTAGTGCTGTAGATCAGCCCACCCACATTTTCCCGAGTGTATTTTAAGTTGCCTAATTTGTCATGATTTTTGCTGAATTATTGTTTCGAGAAATTTCCACAATTAATGTTTATTTTTATATAATTTTAGTTAAAGAGTTAATTGTCTGATATATTTAATTAAGTATGTAGTTTTTTTAAATTAATTTCATTCAGTTAAATGTATAGTTTTCGCTAGTCTATTTAATATTTAAAGTTTGTTTTTGTCGGTGATTTGTGCGGCTGCGTTGCACATAGTCGAGAGTGGGATTTTTGTATGTATACGATTGTTTAACTTTGTCACTCAGTTCTTTGGTCGACTGTCAGCGTGAGTACATGTATTTCTAATTTGTTTGCTGCCATTTTGTTAATACTTTTGATTTAGAGATTTGTTTCGATTATATTGAATTTTATTCTGTCCATCAACGAACTCGCTTAATAATAATTGTTATTATATTGATTTGTGCACATCACAGTTGTAAGATCATTTATTATTTTACGTGCAGGAAGATATATTTCAGTTTAGTTTCTTTTTTATTATAGTTCAAAGATTTAATTTCTCCGTTTTTCATTTACTGTTTCATTTTAATTATTAATCACCTCGGGTTGGGTGAGTAGAAGCATTGTGCTTGCATTTAGTTTTTCAATTTTGTTATTTACTAGAAATTGTCCACGTTTAATTTTAGTTTGTTTTAATTTGAAACCACGTGGATTGTGTTGATATACAAGAATTATCTTCCTAAACAAGTTAATCTTTTGCTTTGATATAGGAAATAGCATTGTCCTATTGTAATTTAGAATCACGAGCAGTTTTTGATTTCTCTGTCCACGGGTTTTTTTTCTGCAAAAATTCGTAATCAATATTTTTGTTCTTCTTTTTTTTTATATAATAAAATTCTTGGTTGTTTATTAACGTCATTCAAAATTTTGTTCTTTTATTTTTAATTAACCCTTTTCAATTTTTGGGGTAATTAAGTAAGTCAGATTTCATTCACCTACATTTTATTTGTCGTGGTTAGATTCAAAATTTAATTCACGAGGGTAACTCTGAGATAAATTGTTCTTTTGCGCCCTTTAATATTTTATCCGTTCAGCTAGCTAATTTAATTTTTCACTTTTTTTTATTCATTTTGCAAGTTCATTTTGTACATTCAGTACACAGCATTACGTTACCTGTGTATATTCACGACCATAAAAACAAATACGAAAGGCATTTCGATCGTCATACTTATTCAACTAGGACGACAGGACAGTATGTGGTACCGTATCATAGAGTGAGGGCGACACGGACATCTGCCAACTATTATGCTCATCGCATATATAACAACATTCCAGATAGCTACAAAGTGCTATCACATAGTGGATTCCGCAAGAGGTTTAAGGAGTTTCTCATAAACCATCCAGTATATTCTTTGGAAGAGTTCTTTACTATTAAACTTTAATGTTTTTTTGTATATATTATCATTTACTTTATACTTGTGCTTGTTTTCTTGTTACTTGTTCTTATACTTTTATATATGACAATGTCATACAATTTGTAATGGCAATAAATACTATTTATCTATCTATCTATCTATTTATTGCCTTTTATAGCTTTTTAGTATGTGTATTAAAATTTCCATTAAGGCCGGCATTTCTTCACAAAAAATTAAGAACCAGGAACCGTTCCTAAATTATGGACCAAGAGAAGTGACACTCGCAATTAGTGCCACTATGTTTAACTGTTTCTCTTGTGTGTAAGGATACCAGAATGCGATCATCCTGGTATAGTAAAAGGAAAATGTATTTTATTGGTCGTCGGCAGTTAGGTTATGATTAGAGTTGGGCAAATTTTCCGGCGCGGCAGGTACGTATTCAGAAAGTGTGCTCCAATTCATGTACTCCAATAAAGCAGATGAACCGTAGAGGTGCAAGTCAGTAACAACAGTGCCTGTTTTTCTTATAAAACATAAAAAAATATTTTATCTAAATATGTAGTGATATGAAATAAGAAAGCATCGCAAGCTGGCCCGTTTGTTCGCCCGTTTTGTCCGATTTTGTCCCAAAGAAAATTTGCACAACTCTATTAATATGCATGTTTTATAAACACATACTAAATTACAATAATAGGATTGATCTGGTTTATTTATATTACATTATTTGATGCCCGTGTCGCAATACGTACCTGCTCCGCCGGACAATTGCCCAACTCTAGTTATGATTTGACCAATTTTTTTGTGGGCGCTGTTTGACCTGAGGTTACGGAAATACTGTAGTCGTGTAGTTACGTGTAGTAGTAATATCCTTTTCACAGTTATAAAACGTTTAAAATGTTTATAAAACGTGCACAAAATTGCAACGCCAAACGACACTAACAAATTGCATGGAAATATCAAATGGTGTCAATAAACAAAAATACAAAACATGCGCACAAGTGTGAATAATTATTGATAATAGTGTTGTAATGAACGTAGCTTTCATTCATATGTATAGGCTGTGCGTGAATATTGCAATGTGAAGCGAACGAATGAAGTGAAGCCTATTCTCAAAGTTGCCTTTACGGCGTGAACGTACAGTGTAGGTGACGATGCCTTCACCGTCATTCGTGGTAGATATTAGGTAGTGCGTGCGCAATGCATATAGTCACTTGAGAATAAGTCTGGTTTCACTCTTTCGTCGGTTCACACTGCATATTCACGCGTGAAGGCAATATGAGAAATTTGCTTCATACACAACGCTTCATTCACTCACGTAAAGAATGAAATATACTGCTTGAAGCCCTGCTATGATACGAAAGATGCGGTGAATGACGGCGAAAGCTTCGTTCGCAACGCTAATTGATAATCATAGAAAAATTGAAATGGAGCTACATTAATACAGGAATGAGAAACAAGGCGTCTTAATGGTTTTCATTCTGCAATAAAGAAGTCGTATCCCTTGTTAAACTATATGACTTAAGAGAGATATTCTTTTATTTTATAACAGCCAGGTTTTATCTAAAAAAAATATAGGTACTTGAAGATATTACCCATAACACCTTGTATTTTCTCGCGACGTTGATAGTTCATATAAATTCACAACCAACGACATTTATATTGATTCACTTTAGTAACCCTTTCTCTACAATCTCCTAATTTATTTTAAACCACTAACCGCCAATTTAAAGTAAATACCAATTCCCAGTGTCGCTCACGGTATCCCGAACCATTTTGCGGATACTGGCTTTGCCATAACACGATCCGCCCTGCCGATATTAAAATCCCATTACGTCCGATCGCGGCCGGCTAGATCCCGTCATGTTCGGGTGTCTGTTCCGACCGTAGTCTGCGGGATTAGCCGCGGAGCACAATATCAATTATGCGCGGCGCGTAAGTAATAACGGCGCGGAAAAAAGTGATTTCTCCACGCCGTTCCCATAACGTTGGGTAGTTTGCATACATTTCCTAAGCCGAGAAGGCGTATCATAAAGTTTAAATATGCAGTTTCTCTTTCCGATCCGGTTGCGAGAAAAAAAATCGTGGAAATAACGGCTTGGAAAAGACGGTGTAGGTGGTGGGGATGCGGCGGAGAAGCCTTTTAATGGGACTATGGTCGATCTTTGAGCCGGCAGAGTGAAGGAAAAAAAAAGCGCCTGATTAAATTCGATGAATGGGGGAATCTTCGTTGGCTCTCCCAGCTTTTTCCCTGCCTTTATATCCTTTCCCGGGCGGTCGAAATTAATTTCTGTTCTCTTGTTGTCTATTATCCTCCACAATTAATTAACTATTAATCGTAGATTGACTGCTACGATTCAACTCTATATTTGATGAAACGTTAATTGGAACTGTTTGAGCATTAGCTTGTTTGCTCCGGGTAATCCCTAATTCTATATTATTAAGAAAGCCTTACTTATGGTCCGTATATTGGTCTACTCTATGCAGAAAATGTAAAGTAAAAACGAGAGTCGTTGTCACATTTAGTTTCTTTTACTACAATACACGACTTTTCAATCTGAAATTTATGCATTATGTTTGAAAGATTTTGAATAAGTATCTAAATAACACCAGATACAAATCAATGAAAAATTTCAGTGATAGTCAGACGGTGCTGAAAGGGCTGGAAACTTATAAATGCAATTCGAAATTGATCTTGAACTGTAAAAGTATGCTAAAATGAGCATCGTGAAATAAATCACCACAAAGCGAGTGGGATCAAAACACCATCTTGAAATTGAAGAGAAATACCATCAAATGGTACACTGATAGCTCCAAAACGGCAGAAGAAACTGGAATAGGAATATATGGGCTTAGAACCAAGCGCTTCAAAAACTTGGGGAAATATTCCAGTATTTTCCAGGCGGAAATATTGAAAGATACCTCCAATTCAATATTGGCAGGAGTTACTTAAAGCAGAAGATTATCATTATGCTTGAGGCAAGCAGCCATCGCCTTGATCCAATCTCAAAAGCATAAAATTGGATGGACAAAATATAGATTGGAGAACGGAGGTTAAATATCTAGGCATTATGCAACTCAAAATACTGCTTTGGATGTATACAGCGATAGTGAGACCGATCATCACTTATGCATCAGTAGCATGGAGCAAAAGAACTAACCTGGCCACCGCGAGAATTAACCTCTCGAAAATGCAAAGATTAGCATGTGTATTGCATAACGGGGGCTATGAGAACCTGCCCAACAGCTGCTATCGAAGTAGTATTGGATCTTACTCCTTCCATTATTGTAGTAGAGCGTGCGTGGTAAAAGAAGCACACTTTCAGAATGTGTCAAGGAAGGAATGATTAGGGCATAGGCCTCAATTCTCCTGCACGGTGATCAAACCTGCGGATATGCCCCGGGATGATATGTCAAGGAAGGAATGATTTAGGCATAAGGGCCTCAATCTCCTGACGGTGATCAAACCTGGGATATATGCCCGGGATGAATAGTTAAAAAAATTCAGCTTTGTGAAGGAATTCATCATAAAGCTGAGTAACAGGAGCGAGGGGGATCATAACACAATCTTAAACTTGAATAGAAATGCCTCAAAAGTGTACTGAGGGCTCCAAACGGCAGAGGGAACTGGAATAGAATATATGCCTTAGAACACATATTTCGAAAGCTTGGGAAAAACATCCCAGTTGCGGAAATACACGCTATTGAAAGATGTGTTCAGTTTAATATGGATAGAAATTATCGAAAGCAGGAGATTATCATCTTATAGTCAAGCAGCCATCAAGGCGCTGAGCTCACATAAAATCAGTTCCCAGTTGGTCTGGGATTCCGAGGGATTTAAACGAGCTAGGCAAAAGAATAAAGTAACCTCCTGTGGGTTCCGGATCACACAGGAGTGGAAGGAAACGAAACAACGGATAATCTTGCAATAAAAAAAGGCTGGAATACCAGTAGCAGTGCAATACTGAAGAAATTGAAAAGCGAAATGGGACAGAAAAAATCAAATTATTGGGAGAATCTCCAAGAAATGAAGCTCTTCTGGGAACCTATTACCAAAAGAGGTTTACGAAGCGTATCAATCTGAGTAAGAACAATATACGCATTTTAACAGGAATATATACTTTCAGGCCATTGTAAACTAAAAGCACATTTGAGTAAGATTAGCAAAGGAATCTTAATGTAGATTTTATGGAGAATAGGATGAAACACTCATTCATCTCCTCTCAAATTCCGTAACACTGGACTGTCACTCAAGGACGTTGCACCTTGCAGCATGGAAATCGAAGAGGGAGATTTCTCTTAGCCTGCGGCTTTTCATATCCTGCATTTTCTAAAATAATAATAATAATAATAATAATAATAATAATTTATTGACACCATAAGACATGAAAAACATGTATAGGTTTCGTCATATGTTAATATATACAAATAAAAAATTAAAACTAAAAAATAAGAATATATATGTCTACATATATTCGTCCAAAGTATAAAAAGCACCTTTAGATAAATATTCCTTTACAGATGTTTTAAATTTTTTGATATTTTCGCATTCCTTAATCCGGACAGGTAAAGCGTTAAATAATTTTAAACCTATACATTCTGGTGACTTCTTGGTTACATTTAATCTAGCAAAAGGAATGCGAAAATCCCCATACAATCTTGTCTTGTAATGGTGAATGTCAGCATTTCTAACAAATTTGTCCATATTTTTAAAAACATATACACACATTTCCAATACATATAAACTTGTAAGTGTTAATATTTTATATTCTTTAAAATATTTCCGAACGAATGCGTTGTACCCACTCCTGCGATTATTCTTAAATGCGCTTCTGCGCAATGAAAACATTTCCCACTAATGTTGAGTCGCCCCAAAACATAACCCTAACGCAATCTAGATTCAACCAAAGCGCAATAATCGTCACAAGTTGTTCTGATGTTAGTACGTATCTCACGTTACGGAAAAGGTATGCAAGGAGTTTAATTTAGCAATTAGTTGTTCACAATGACCTTTCCAATTTAAATTCTGATCAAGTACTAATCCCAGGAATTTACTTTTATCCGCTTGTGCGATTTGATCATCATCCACTCGAAGATTCAGTGATGGAGCAACCCTCTGATAATTATGAAATACAACGAATTCCGTTTTATTGTTATTGAGCAATAGACCATGGTTGCAAAGCCAGGTCTCCAGTTTGCCAACAATCATTGCACCTATGCTCCAGCTCATCTCGATCTCTGTCAGACAAAATTATGGACGTGTCATCCGCATAAAACTAAAGTTGGCGCCCGCATGTACAATAAGATTCTCTACATCATTTAGATAAAGAAAAAAGAAAACGGACCAAGTACCGACCCTGCGGGACACCCAATTCATTCTTTAAACGTGTCGAGGTAATCATTTCATTGCAGCCTTCTAAATTAAAATTAAGGGAAACATATTGCTCTCTATTACTGAGAAAGGAAGATATCCATTGATGCGCTGGCCCTCTAACACCAGACTCATATAATTTATTCAGCAATACTATATGATTGACGCAGTCGAATGCCCTGCTGAGATCACAAAAGATCCAACAGGACACTCGCCCGCATCCAGAAACCCCAGGACTCTACTGTAAAAGAGTCCATAGCAGTAAACGTCGATCTGTTCTGCATAAAACCATGTTGATTTTTCGTAATTATCTCAAAACATTTCAAAAATCCCTGCAATCGCGTTAGAAAAGCATATTCAAAAATCTTAGAAAAGGCCGAAGTCAGGGCAACTGGTCTATAATTGTTTACATCATGTGGACTACCTCTCTTAAGCACCGGAATTACTTTACTGACCTTTAACACCTTCGGGAAAACACCATTTTGAAAGGATAAGTTAATTAAATATTGGAGGGGGTTAACAATAGCGTTTGCAACTCTTTTAACTATTACTGTCGGAACTTCATCAGCACCTGCAGACCATTTACATTTAATATTTTTTAACAAAATTGAAGTTACTTCCTCTACCGTTAAAGGAGACAAAAAAAGGGAAGACTGTTGGCAAACAGCTTTTCCCTTCTTAACAGATCTGCCTTGGTTCTTATTTGATGTAGTTATTTCAATATGGAAAGAAATAGAATAGGAAGGCCAGCTGTAAAACAGCAAGAATAGCAGGCACAATAAATCTCCTAGGTCGCAGTATAATATCAGCCTCCAATCATACATACATACATCCCTAATCTCTAATTGACTGTCCCTTAAAAGACCTGAATGGAATTGAATATCCATCCGCCACGAGAATCAGGTATTTGATGTTTGGAAAGAAGACTTGAAAAGAATCTCATTGTTGTTGAAGATGCAAATAAATCATCGCTATGCATAAGATAATATTGCTTCAGGCACACGATTAAATGACTGAAACATTAGGAAAAAAGTGCTTCATTAGTTGAAATAGAAGAAAAAGATTTGTTGCCCAAAAGATTGCTATCTCAGGCGTTGTCATCTTCGGATTTACTTTATTTTTCTGAATTAATCGAGAGTGATCTGAAACCCTCTTCTTATTAGAAATTATCAGTATATCATATATCACAGAAATGATGCAGGAAAGAGTAGTCTAATATATTGCAACTACAGGTGCATAGTGCTGTGATCTCTGCAGAAAATCGTCGGACAATGCAACAAGATTTCTGAGTAAGTCCCGCTGCTCAAATGTCGTAGGCAAGGAGTGGATTCAATCTTTTGATTATTATTAAATAAGGGCACCAGCTTTGGCCAGAAGCAGGGAGGCCAGGATACAGCAAAACAACACATAGTTAAATTTAAATCGTAATTTAATATAAAATAAAAATAGCAAAAATGTGACTGATGTAAAATAATAATATAAGTAAAATACTTAATAAATATAAGGATATTACCATGAAATACAAAAGGGTAAAATCAATGCTTAATAATTAAATTTATGCAAAAAAAATTTCGAAAATACACACAACGATAGTTGGTGACAGTTAAAATTAGTTCAGTTGTCTGTTGGAACAAATGTTCCGTGTATACAAGACATATCAACAGGAAATTATACTATTACTTTGTATTGTCCAAAGTCGTCAAACCTTTCAAGAATTTGATTACGCAAATGCCCTGAAAATGTGAAAAATTGAAAGAAAATATACCAAACAAGGCAAACACACTATTAAAATTATTAATTGGTATATATTTACGAAACAAATTAGAATACAAGTGAAATAAAATTAACAGGAAAATATAGCTCTGTTACAGTCAAAGAAACAGCAATGATTTCTATTAGGACTAACTAGCATTAACTAAGAACTATTTAAGCTGGTTAGAAAAAATATGGATCCGGCAACTCCGCTAATTTTGCAGTTATTAATTTTCTTTATAAATATAATATTTGATCAACAGAACCAGTCATGGTACAAACAAATGTAAATTTAAATAGAGAGATTTAATCAAAGTAGAAGTTTAAATGTTTACCTTTGTGTATGTGTATAATATAGAACCCGAACAGTAAGAAAGTTTTCCTAAACCGGTAATTCAAGAAACTTCGCAGCATTGTCGACTGAACTGTACGAGAATTTTAATTCAATTTACCTTCTGTCGAGATCTAAATATAATGAGTCAATATTAAGCCGAGCAGCCAAGTTTTAGGAGCAGAAAACGCCTCCGCAGCATAAGTATTCTCCTTAGGTAAATCTAAAGATGGATGATAATATGGAATATACTCCCTACCTGATTAGACTAGTTCTAGTCTATAAACATATAAAAGTAATTGACGTACAGTTAAAATCAGTTCGATAAAATTACTCTATTGCTGGTTATTTTTCACGCAAAGCATCAGTAGAAATGATACACAGGCTATCGAGCAAGGAGAGTACAACCCTTTCGAAAAAGGGATTAGAACCTAACAAACCGGACAAGCAACAATGAAAACAAGAACCCACAAAAGACAATATTCACCCTAAGTTCAAACCAAAACGAAATAGGTCCTAAAGGACAGGACCGGAAAACCTTAAATGAAACGATCGCAATCCCGCGGCACAATAACGTAGCATCCATATGGTTCGATTAATCGTTGCGTCCATAGCAACCTTTAGGGTTTATTGTAGAGCAGATGTTATCTTAGAGCTCATCCAACAAGTTCAGGCCCTTAAGGTAGTTCAGTATCTCTCGGAATCAGATTGTTTTCAGGTCTTCTGGGGAAAGGTCGGTCTTTGCGAAGGTTACATCCTGATTGACTACTGTCAGGAACTTCTAAAACAATACTAGTAAACAAGTAACAATGCAGTGGCATGCAAATTAAAAATGCAGAGTCACTTACCATAGGAACATAGTAAACCGTACGCACCAATATTTTTTAGATTCTGATTCGCAAGTAATGTTACGAATTAGTCAGCAAATGTCGTTGACTCCAGCAATGGCACTGCATGTTCGAAAGTCAGGTTATGTTGAGAGTAAAGATGCGAACTTGTGCGCATTTGCCTCTGTTCGTATTTCTCCGGATTGACCTTACTTCTTTAATTTTTTTATTAATTCTATATTTCTTCCTGAATGGAATTTCCATGGATTTATAGAGGGTAAGATGGTTCACATTCTTCGCTAATTGTCGGTATTTCGGAGAGTTAAATAGGGATAGAAAAGCGCTGGTAAATATGTTTCTCTTTAGCGTGATAACGTTGCATGTTTAGGCAAATGATTTTCTCTTTCTTTACTTAATTCATTCGGAATTAACAAAATCTCGTGTAGCGCGGAGTGATCGGATATCTTATGTGACGATTTCTGCGTCTCAATTTTTTTTGAGAGAGCAAAATAAACACTCCGCTTTAGTAATTCAACCGAAGCATCCAACTAAAGCCAATCTGCAACCCACATTACAAACAGCAAATTTACGAAACCATAAATTTACACGCACCTCGAAGCACGCTCTTGAGATTTTCAAAGAGTTCATGTTTCTAAAGTTTTATAACTAGCAAATAATAATTATTAAAAATATCATCAAATCATTAAGCGCACAATCATACCTAAGCGATAGATCTAGCTACGTTCATTACAACGGCTTTGTTTCAACCCCTTTCTTAGTCTCTACTGGTGTGCCCCAAAGATCTAATTTTAGGACCCCTTCTTTTATTAATGTTTATTAATGATTTGTTCCATCTCTTAGAGTGTCGGGTTTTGGCGTACGCTGATGACCTTAAAAAATCTTTAGCAATATTGCTTCTGTGGCTGATTGTTTGGTGGTACAGAGAAATATTGATGTCATTAGCGAGTGGTGTACAGCCAACCACATCCGTTTAAATATTGAAAAATGGTCGGTGCTATCTTTCACAAGATGTACTAAACCTTTTTCTTATAACTACACTGTACTTCATTCCAATATTCCCAGGGTATCACAGTTTAGAGATCTGGGAGTACTTTTTGACGGTGAATTAACATGTTCTCCCCATATTGTGGACATTTCTTCTAGTGCTTCCAAAAATTTGGGTTTTCTCCTGCGTTCTTGCAAGGATTTTACCAGTCCATTGGCGTTAAAAGTTCTATATTTTGCGTTAGTTAGATCGAGATTGGAATACGCGTCAGTTGTTTGGCATCCGCATTACTTGTATCAACAACTCGCCATTGAGCGTGTCCAAAGGAGATTTCTAAAATACTTATTAATTAAGGATGATGGGGTATTTCCTGTTCGTGGGCTCGATTATTCTAATTTACTTGGGAGACATGCTTTCTGTTCACTGATGCAACGAAGGAATGAAGCTAGTGCCAAATTTCTTTGGAACCCAATACATAATAACATTGAGTCAGTTGGATTTTGGTGTACCCCGCCTTAGTGGTAGATTTTCCGCTACTTTTCCCATTCCTAGAGCTCGTACCAACATATTACTTAAGGCTCCCCTAACACATATGTCTGGAAACATCGACCAAATGTTCACTGATCCGTTTTAACTTGCACCTCTTTTGTATTTAACCTTTTTTACTTACTTACTTTTTTTGTGAATAACTTTAATTTTGTAAAATGGCTCTAGCTTATACTAATAATGCTTCTCTTTTTTCTTTCATTTTGTTTGTATTATTATTGTATTATTATTATTATCGAACGCTGTACTTTACTTTTTCCTATATTTGTCCTTTAATTGGAATATTTTCTGTTGGACAATAAAGAATATTATTATTATTATTATTAAGAATTATTATATTTATTATAATATGTAATTGGTAACAAACCGTAGAAATATTTCAAGAAATAGATAAGGAGAGTATTTGAAATTAAGAGGACTTGACAAGTTTGACTCTAGTGGCAGAGGAACTTCAACATGTATAACAGCAAATTCGATAACATTTTCTAAAAAAAAGATATCTTTTAAAAATGCTTTATTTTTAATATATTTTTAAAGTCATCCCTTATATCCACACATAAAACAAAGTTACTTAAACAAGGAATATAAAAAAAAGAAAAAAAAATAATTTCAGTCGTCTGCCTTAATTGAAATAATTTAACCGAAACAAAGATTTACGCTTAGCGTAACAGCGCAGCGAATCTTTTTTTTTTTTCATATTTCGCTTTGTTGTCCTTTCACCGTTCTCCCGAGAAGCCTGCAAAATTTCGAGTCACAAGTCACAAGGAATACTTAATGCAAAATAAACGGGACGCGATTTCATTAAGGGACCGGGCTGTTTTTGAGGGAATTTCGCAGACGGTGGGAAAATTGAAAAGAGAACGCTTTTCTTCACCTTGATTCGGAACGACTGCCAGCTTGCCACCCCCTTACACCTCATACCCATTCGCACGTCCGTTACTGACGGTTACGCAGCAGCAGCGGCACCCTCGATCGCGCTCTCGATATGGGCATGAAAGATGGCGCAATTTTTGAATGAACTCGGGCGTTAGGAGGAACAGTTTCTCAGCTCTAAACTGCTATGAGGCGCGCCTGTTTTATTATTTATTAGGGACGTTTTAGCGGTCGACTTTTTCACTTCTAGTGCTGTTATTATATATTTTAAGCGCCCTTCTCGCTATTTTGATGATTTAAGGTCGAGATTACTCGAGACGTTGTTGATTTACATTGAATGTTGATTAAATTTGAGTAGGGTTGAGTTTTATTGGAGCGAATATACCAATATGGAATTAATACTACATGAAACGGGTCGCATTTGTAATAAATCTAGCGTATTGATATCCTACAAAGTTGTTTAATGAGAATGGCGCAGTCAGTAGGATTTTACGAGGAACGTACATGAAAAAAGTTGTTAAAATAGCTCTTAAATGCTGGTTTTAAATAAAATAATAATAATAATATATGCCTCTATTGTGATTCATGGTAGCTACAAAATAGAAATCATGCATAAATTGCAAAATTCCAAAGAACACAATCCCAGGGCGTGGTTCAGTTATGTATACTGATTTCACCTAACCCTGCACTATATGTACATACTAATTTAGAGATATGCCTAAAAATACAACTAGACTAAAATTCTGTCACGGTTGAACAAATTACAAATAACAAAAAAAGAAATAATTATTATAATAAAAAAAAGCTACCAAGTACGGAATCCGATTAATATTGCATTATCACTTAAAATAGTACCAAAAAAGATAGCGTGCGTCAGCCTCATTGCGTCTGAAAAAGCAAAGTACGTAACTCTAATCGAAACCGATGTAAATTATATGTTTTTAGGTCATTTGATAAATTACTATATTCTTTGTGAATATTAAAAGAAAAAAGAAGAAAGACCTTTCAAATAAAGCTGTCCTATGTGGAGGTGGCGATATTAACCCGCGAAACGGTTGGAGAGGTTATCAACATCGGTTCTAAATCGAATTTTGTGATATAGATACGGGGGACATTTGTACATAAGTATTTTGTGATATAACACCAGGCTTTGTAACTTTGTCCTATTCCCCATATTTTGCCACCCCGCATCCTTTAGCTTATGTGATATCCCTAACAGCCAGAAATATTACATAGATATTTTTAAAAATATATTTTATAAATATTTTTCGTGAGAGGTTTTTGAATATATTTTTTTCTAAATATAGATAAAATATTCAATTAAAATATTTATTCTATATTTTAAAATTAATGTAAGCGCTATATTTTTCTAAAATATTTGTAAAATATTTATATGAAAATTGAGATTTTTTTATGCAATCTATTTAATTTGTCAAAATGAACTAAAATTGTTCTTGGTTATTTAGAATGTATAACGTCGATAACGAAAAGTTGAAACATACATAGAGTTGTCTAAAAGGCAAGAACTTGTTTTTCACACTCACCATACAAGTTAATAATCAATAATTCTGGCATCTTTTAAGGCATACTGAAGGTTTATCAAATTAATCACTATTTTTTAATTGAAGTGTTCTAAATAAAAAATTTATTTATTTATTTATTATCATTTTATTTGAATAAGATAATAAAAATGAAAAATACTCATTTTTAAGTCTAGCCTTGGCTGGTGCCAGGTACAACCCTATGGCTTTTTTCATATCTTCGGTAGTGGCGCTCTCATGGCGCTTCCTTGTGGCCTCTAAAACAATGCCAGTTGTATTAGATCATACCATGAATAAAACATCGTACAACATTATCAACACCTACTAATACATTTGGAGCATTTACAATAATTGGAGTGGTAGCTACATTTTAATACTTACGATACTTATTTTTACTTTATTTCATAATATTTGAAAACATTCTACGTACAAACAATAAAACAACACAAGGTATTCTAGCCTCTATTTGAGGTTATGACGCTTATCTACCGAGATGAATCTCTTAAGCAAATCAACTAGCAATTTATCTGGTAGATGCAATACATATATGATGCATAAAATTCCTGCAATTATATTATTAAACGATTTCTGCACATAGCGATATTGAGCATTCCAATTATCTTATAAATGCCATAACATGTTCAAAGTTTTGCTTACCTCGTAATCACCACAAAAACTAAAACACACCCCGCAACAATTAATGACACAGTTAACCCTAATCTGCCCTAATCGTATACTATTATAAACTATAACATGTAAGGGACAAACGAATGAAAACGCTGATGATACGCACGTGCGCGTATGCATTCTATGTACATAATCCATAGACGCATAAACAATACTAAATCATATAACACCGGCACCGTAATGAATAGAGGTGTTGTGTTGACGTTCGCAACTTACAAATATTACAAATAATATAATACGAAACGCAGATATATTAATAGAAAAGTTACAGCCCTCAACTTAGATACTAATTAAATCATATTAGATATATATTACCTAATTTAATCTTTAAACTATCATTTTAAATAGGTACATACCTACTTAATATGTATGCATATTTTACCCATTTTATATTATTCGTCCTACGCACCAAATGTACAAAAGCAAAAAATCTATCTTTTTTTTATATGGAATAAATATTTACAGAAATACAAAGCAAAATATTCTTGCAGAGTTATGAAAAATATATTGAGAAAACATTTGCAATAAAATATTATTAATGCTAACATATATATTTTTTAAATTTTTTCCTAATATATTTTCTATAATATATTTTATGCATATTATATTAATATAACTAATATTCAAGAAAGATTTAATATTTTTTAAATATTTATAAAATATGAAATAAATATAGTTGGTCACTGGGGATATGGTCAAATTTTCTAATTCCAAAAATATACCTCAAACAGGCATTTTGTACCTTCTGTATTCGATGACATGCAACATGGTCTAAACAGGAGTGGTATATTTCACAGCAGTATGAGAAACGAGAGAGGACAAGTGAATCGCATAGGTTCTTTTTAACATGTCTGTAATCTGGTAAACCTTTTTGTGTTTCAGAAATCTCATTGAAACAAACTTTTTAGGTGTCTTCAACATCTCTAAAGTTGCTAATGTCAGCGCTATTTT
Organism: Protaetia brevitarsis; assembly: GCA_004143645.1. Taxonomy (NCBI): domain Eukaryota; kingdom Metazoa; phylum Arthropoda; class Insecta; order Coleoptera; family Scarabaeidae; genus Protaetia; species Protaetia brevitarsis. Next base: position 20,521 of record RXPK01004593.1, on the reverse strand, counting down.
ATGTTTCGTCTGTAACATAGCGAATGAACGTGGGGATACTTCTGATACCAGACCTTAGAGATGATATAAGAATTAATAAATTAATGTATTTCTGCTATTAACTGTAATAATTAGGAGGAATTTTTCCCAAGAAAAATTTTCTCCTCACGCAGGATTCGAACCTACATCCTCTAGTTTACCGGACGAGTGCTTTACCAATTAAGCTAAGAGGAGATGTAAGTACGAGCGTTTAACCGAACATATGTCGATATTAGATCTTGAAAGGCCAGCAGGGCGGCAAATATGCACGGATTGCAAGCTTTTTTTACAGTAAGAAATTAACAATTAATGTATTTCAGCTATTAACTGTAATAATTAAGAGGGATTTTTCCCAAGAAAAACTTTTCTCTACCGGACGAGTGCTTTACCACAGTATAAACCTTATCCAGTAGTTTCAGTAAGTGTCGGGGCCTTTGATGTTTTGTCTATCAGTTTAAGGAAATTCGCGATGGCGTTTGTGGCTATATTTGCAACTAATAATTGCAAAGTGGGCACGAAAATAACCTATATACTCAAACAGACTGACAATTGACAGAAAATCGCACATCAATGTCACTCCTATAACAAAATGACAGAATGGAATGGCTTTGTAGGTTAGATTTTTGCTTGTAAAGAAATTCAAATAGTTATAGTTACAATTTCACCCACCTATGCGACACCGCGAATTTCCTTGGGCGCCATGTTTGAAACCCATGTTACCGGCGATGTGAAACTGGATATACAACATACTGTGGCTTTACCAATTAAAGGTTTGAGCGTTTAACCGAACATATGTCAAAATACATTAATTTGTTGATTTCTCACTGTAAAAAGCTTGCAATCTTTGCATATTTGCCGTCCTGCCGGCCTCTCGACATCTAATATCGACATAGGTATTTAATTTAACTACTAGTTTAGCTGCAAATATCTGCTATTTTAGGAGTTATAATTTTTTAGATCTATTAAGACGTATTCATCTTTCCGAGATTTAGCAAAATCATATGGGAATACATCCTATAGAGCAAGAAATATTAAATAAGTGTTGTCTTTAAGGCTGTTATGAACAGTTGAATGAAAATATTAAAAAAAGAAAAACGGTTAGACTATTTTGTTTAGAGGTTAAAACAAAGTGAGATCGATGTCACAGGATCAATTCTTTGTTAAAAAAAAAAACACATGATGGTTGATTTAAAATATATTTAACTATGCCCGAAATTACTTCAAACAAAATAAAAAAACAATATCATACTTGGACCAAATGAAAGACAACGAGGAAGACTTGTACAAAATTTTGAGGACGTATGTGTCTGTGTCAACCAAAAGGAGAAAAGTTGCAGAATCAATTACCGGCAGAACTAGGTTCGCTGCTTACCTTGCGTCGAGTCAGCAGCAACGAAAATCGAGTGCGTGCCCTAGCACTTTATTGGACTTAAGTTTGACATTTCGCAAGTATAATATTCTAAGGAATACTATGGACACTTGCTAAGGAATACTATGAAAACTTGCAAAATTCGAATCACTTTTGGAATGACAACAAATCTCAATTGGCGGTTTTGACAAGCTAAACTGTCATTCCGTTCCCACTTTTCTAGATGATTATAGTGATATTATTCCAGTTGAACTTTTTCGAGAAAATCACATAAATAGGGCTATATAGCAGACAACACTATCTTGTTTCAATTTAAAGCAATACAGCAAACCGTATTATTTATGCTGTTAATCTACTTGATATTTTTTTTGCGCCTCCGTCCAGAAACAGTACCTCAAAGCGGCAGCAAAACTACCGTTTTCCTGCCTAGGCAGGCAAAAATGTCACTAAAGGTTGGCTACATTAGATTCCAGTACCACATGACAGACATAATTAAATTGTCATTAAACTACTATTCAACCGTGCTGAACTGGTGTCTTCGTTGCACTTATTATTGATAAATAGCTATTAAACTAGAAAGAAAATTACAGAAAAAGATTTATTCTCGGAAACGTCAAAATATAAGGTATGTAACATGTCTGCCAACTTGTACTGTCAACTCCCTAGTGTCAAAATTTCTTTTCTATTTTCAATTCAAAATTAAGTTTTGTCGGCCCAAAAAACATTGTGTATCACACGGCCAGAAACTCTTTTGCGAGTATTAGTACTAAACCGCACTCATACTCGCAAAACTGTAGTTTCTGGCCTAGTAATACAAAGAGTCCAAGTTTTTGAACATTGGTTGACATTTACTGAAGCTACAAAAGCTTTTATGTGACGGAATGTAGGCTTCCCGCGCCATTTAATACTAGTGAAATCTCTGCATGTCATAAAGCAAACTAATAGGTAATTACGTGCCGTTTATTTTGCATCTATTTGTCATCAACTTTAATAATGGAAAACTATAAAAAGAATAATAACTATAAAAGAAAACAAATTACGCCATCTCGCGGGAACTTCAGAAACTTAGAAACGCCTTTAAGGATATGGTATTAGAAAAAAAATAAGGAAAATAGTTCTATCCAATCCTTTAATGTAAAATTATTAGCAACCGGTTTCGGCTCTAGGCCATCCTCAGCCGTAATACGTCAAATTAGAAATTAAAACTACGCCATTAAATTTTAATAAGGCCAGTGGTTACTTATGGAGGAGAGGCATGGAAGCTGAATAAGAAGGAAAAATTGTCGTTGGAAATTTTTGAGAGAAAGGTGTTAAGAAAGATATATAGTGGAAAAAAAGTCAATGATGTTTGGAAAAGACGAATAAATGAAGAACTTCATGAGTTATACGGGGAACCATCGATAACAAATGTAGTGAGGGTAAAAAGAATGAGGTGGTTAGGACACGTGACGAGACTGGATAGTAGAAGGCCAACAAAACAAGTAGTACAGGGAAGAATAACTGGAAGACGAACAAGAGGCAGACCACGAACGGAATGGTTACAGAGGGTAGAAAAGGATCTGGAGAGTATTGAAATAAGGGAATGGCACAGGAAAACTCGTGATCGAGAAGAATGGAGTAAGATTTGTAATCAAGCCATGGGTCTTCTTGGCGCGGAGTGCTGACTTATATATATATTAAATTTTAAAGTGCTCTTACATTTTAAAAACATTAATAAAATAGGATAGAAAATAGGACAATGCACAAATGAAATTGGAAAACATGTTAAAATTTAAATTGGTTTGCACTCTAAAGTGCTTAATGTATTTTATTTTATATTTGATGATTGATTTGTGATTTTTGAAATCTTTTTCGAATCTGCTCGTTACACTGTGATACGGCTCTAACACAGAAAATTCCTTTTAAGTAATATTAATAGATGATTAGAGTTTGCTTCACAACTTCTAATAAGAAATACTTCACTTGACAATTTATTTAAAGAGATTAACTTAAAATTGCAACTAGTCCTCCAACTTTTCCTCAATTAAAGTAATCGCAACACCCGTTTACCAAGCGGAATGGGGTCCCCTTTTGCGTAATATCGTATTTTATTATCCCGCAAGCAATCTACATAAACGGAACATACAGAAGCGCTTATTTATCCAGTTAATACACGCTAATTTGCACACAGGACTCGTTCATTTTCAGCTTTTACCGGAAGCTACATCGTTCGCGAAGTCAACCTAGCAGACGTCGTTTTGCAGCCGCGCGGCAGGGCAAATAAATCTGTGGGGCTTGCTAAATTAGATAAGAATTAGGCACGGCGAACAGGACAGACCAGAATAGTTCGAGCGTGATCGGACAATCAAAATACAGTTCCTACAAGCTACTTCGAGGTTAAAGTTGACAATTTATAGTTCATTCATTTGGATTACGCGAAGAGGGCGCTGTTGACTCTTTCACGGTACAATTGTCCACGATTACGTTTAGTATACATATATTATTTACTTAGACGGCCGCTTGTACTGTAGTAATGTATTTGAACGGGCATTTAATGGTGCTACTGCATTTTAGAGATCGTGTTTATTGGTATTTACAAAAGTATTTCTGTTGGAAACTACTTGAAAGCGATTGCTGTAGCTGTGTAAATAAAAAATACACGCTTGTAATAAAATCCTCGCTCCTAGTTAATTGGGGACATTCATAATTCATGCTAATGACTTACAGTGTTCGCCTTGGTGCGATGTGCTCGACTCCCGACATGCAAATTGGTCATAAAATCTTCCGTGGAAATTAATAAATATATTATGAATGTTGACGGGTGGCATATAAAGTCGTTTAGAAAGGGAGTAATTTGTGCTTGTTGTCCGATTACGTTGGTACGTAGATAAGGTTGTAATAAGAAGTAATAAAAACAAATGTTGTAATAAAGTGAATGTTATTTCCTAATATTCGTGTATCTAAATGAGCCTTAATAAAGAAAATTATCTTGATTTATGTAATCTTCTATTTAATTCAGTCGGGGATACAGCTACAATTATATCTGACATATATTGCTTGCAGTATATATATTAGTCCTACTGACTGCGCCACTTTTTTGATTAGCTTTTTTTCTGTCGTTATATGGAGACATTATAGATAATGAAAAGGGGGAGGTATTTCTAATTCCTTAGTTACATACATTTGCATTCCTTATGTGTTATTTTTCATTCCATTTTGCCCACTTATATACAATCGGTGCTTCTTAAATTCGCGGATATAGTATGGTTTCGTCGCAGTTCAAAAATTAAGTAAAAACACCAAAGGCTTTGAAGCTGTTTCAGGAAACAGGGGAAGAACATTGATATTTTTTCAAATAAAGGTACCTGCCCTGGTAAAACTATGGTTTAAAAGCGATCACAGAAATTTGTACCAGCCAGGTCCGAAATGCGTAAATGAAGAAGTTAATTAACGCTATGGAAAACTAAGTGACGTGACGACACACGCAGTTATTGTGAAAGTTAAAGTTAAACTCAAGAGGTAGGTTAGTACTCGGATTTCCAGGTGGTCCAATATTTTCTAGGCATGGTTTCTTTTCTAAACAATTATGATACGGTCATGGCTGACTGCCATGATCATTGTACCATGACCTTTTTTTAGGTATAAATTAGGGTAGTTTTAGTGTAGTTATTCAGTTCAGTGTTTCTGCTGATGATGATAGCTTTGCTATCGAAACGTACGTCCAGTTTAGTGAGTGCAGTTTGTGGTGAGGAATTTAGGTACAAGTTTGCATCATTACCAGTACCACAGTTTGGAGTATTTTTGTCACAATTATGATAAACTAAGTAGCTCGAGCTCTCCAAAAGTGTACATTCTCACCTACCTATTGATTTTATGTATAGGTATTTATAGGCATATTCGTTTTTGAAATCAGAGTCGTACCACTAACACCACAACACGAAAATCTACTTGTATAATGCTGCCTAAAACTTCTGAATTGATGCGAGTTTTAGATTTTTTGATTACTGTTCGTTTTGAAATGACGCCAAAATAATTCATTAATGTAAGGTTATCAAAATATATGAAAAATAAATATTTAAAATGGTAACAAAATTTATGTCATAACTAAAACATGTCTAATAGAAAAGAAATAAATAAATGTCCACAATCTTTATACATATATCTTTTTTACCTCTACAAATATCGATGCCAGTTTACCCGTTTAGTTATTTACAATAGATATACTATAGCAAAAGTAAGAATGTTGAAAAAGAAGCGGTTTACTTGCTTATTTTTCATTCAATTGAAGAGACGAACTTTCTATGGAAAAATCCCTAGAAGAGCAAAATAAAAATTATAACTACATACTTTTTGTAATAATAGGTTTACTAAAACATCTTACACCATCTATAAACCATGTCTTTTTATATTCATATTTTTGACATTACTATTAAGTCTTGACATCATAATTCTTAAAGTTTGAAACTCAAAACATCTAATCCACATTTTATGCAGAATTTCCAATAAAAGTAACTCGATTCGTACCGTCATAAAAAGCAATAAAAATAAAACATTAGAAACATAATTATTTTTTTTGAATAAGGGTAACAATCTTTTCCAAAACGTATAAGATTTTTCCATATTTTCTAGACTTTTTCAATATATATTGTCATTTGGCATTTATGTCTGATAGATTATTTTATACATCCATGTTAAGAAATTCTTATAGTTTCAGCAAATTTATTTCTTCAAATAATTATACAAGAACACATTTTAAATATTTGCACAAATTATACCATCTAGTAACCTGCGAGTTGCCGACAATTGTTCCGAAACATAATCGTCTTGATGTTATGCGACAGAGATGCCGCAACCTTTTCGGCTAGATTTACCTTCGCGTGTTTTACTTGCAATAACAAAATAATTCTGGGAATTTACATACTGCTGTGTACTGATGGTACCAGCATAAATGCAAAATGAAAAGTAAAAAAAAAAAGAAAATTTAAATTTACTAGCTCAGCGGAGAAAAATATAAAAAGGGCGCAAAAGGACTACTTAACCTCAGGGTTACCCTCACAATTGAACTAATCATGAAAAGTAAAAATGTGGGTGAAAGTAAATTGACTTTCTTTAATTAGAAAAATAGAAAAGGTTGATTCAAAAATAAAAGAACAGAAGTTTAGAATGGCGTTTGACAATCAAAGATTTTATTATTATATAAAAAAAAAAAAAAACATTTAATTACAAATTACGCAGGAAAATCAAACCTTGGACTGAGAGTCCTGGCCAAAATCAAATAGATTCAACCTGCTTGAATCTAATTTACTAAAGGACAATGCAAATCCTTCAACAAACAAAGGACAAATTTGTTCTAGAAGAAAATCCTTTTTTCACAAAAATTCACGTGGTCTCAAAATTTAAAATATCCCAAATTAATTTAAACGTGGACAAATCAAATATATTTATAAAATTGAAATTTAATTACAAGCTCAATGCTTCTTTTCACCTAAACCGAGGTGATTAATTATAAAATACAAATCAGCAAACTTGAAAACGGAAAAAAAAAATTAAACTCTTTAAACTTACAATACCTTCTAGAACAAATATAATAACAGATCTTATACCTAATTTGTGTACACAATAATATAATGCCAACCATTTAACGAGTTCCTTGAAGGGTGATAAAATATACAAATTAAACAAACAAAGATTTAAAATTAAACGAAATTACCAAAAATGGCAGCAAAGAAAATAAAATAACAATCTACTTACACGCTATCGTTCAAGTAACTGCTCTTCAGGGGCCCAAACATCGCATACATATAACAAACAGATGCGTGCCAAAGCAGCGCATAAATGCAAAGATCATAGAAGAAGAATTCTTCTAGGAAGGACATAAACTACATGATCAAATAAAAATATAACAGAGTGAAACAAATTTAAACCAACTGAACATTTAAATAAACAAATTAAACAATCAAATCAAATCAATTAGCAAAATCTTACTTAAAAATAAAATATTAATTTCTGAGAGAATTTTCCCGGCACATTGACAAAGACAAAACTCAAAAAATAAAAAAAAAAACACTGAATTTACAAAAACCGGGGTGCCAGGTCACAGCAATACATTATGGCTTATTTTTCCTATGTCATCTTTTTTTGAGTCGATAGTATCTGTTTAAATTTTCCGTAATTCACACAATCGTAGCTTTTTAAACTTACATATAATAATGTTATAATATACAACATTTAATTAGAATTATTCTTCATTTATTTTCGCTATTCAGTTTATTGTTTTTTAGGTGCTTAGGTGAAATCTTTTTCCTTTTTTTTTGTTATCTTTAGCAATGATTGTTCTTTTCTCTATTTTATATATTCGATTATTTTTGTATGTATTTTGTTTATTTTGACTTGTTAAAACACTTGTCTTGTAACAAGATAATAATAATAATAATAATTATTATTATTATTATTAATTAATTAATAATAATAATAGTTATTATTATTTCGATATCAAAGGAAAAGAAAAAAAATTGCAGAATTTCTATTTCAAATTAAATTATATACGATTCCTTATTTCACAATCCATGAATAACATTAATTAACATATCCCCAATCCGAGCGGCAATTTCGTCAACAACACAATCCCCAATATCAGCTCTCTCGGTTACCGAAGCACCACAGCGTACATCGACTTTAATATAGCCATGCTTCTCAGCCACGGGCGACTTCTCCCTCCAATCTGGCGTCGTGTTTGCCCGGGCAACACAAACAAAGCGGCGACGCTCTCGAAATACTGTACGCCCGGCCGCGCGGAAACCCCCGAGACATTTGCGTCCCTTGTCCTGCTTGTCTGCAAACACGCGGCACTGGAGCTAATGTTCGTGGGTTAGCCGCGTCCGCTCCAGCGGGATGAGAGCTCGAGAGGCTATTCCACGACTCTTGTCGCCCCTTTCCGGTTGGAGGAGACGACTCCTACGCCGGAACGCAAATATTTCAATAAGATGCGCGTCTCCGTCTCTGCGTCCGTCGTTGTAAGGGCGACAATTTTTTCCGCTGTCATAAACGCTACTCGTTATACGTCTCTGGCGTGGCTTCCGCCTCAATTCCGAGTTCTGCCACTTATTTCGCGTTGTTTTTGTTTACGGACGGCGTTGTTAATCAGTGCCGCCTTTTGAAATTATGTGTGATTATTGCTGTTTTCGCGCATTGCGCTTTTGTTTAAATCTGACTTTGTAAACATTGGAGTTTTCATTACTAATTACTTTTTGGATGCTTTGAAGAGAAGAATAAATGTCCTCAGAGACAATACTACATCGAATTAGGTCACTATTCAGCCTGCTTATACCACATTTGTATCCCACATATCCAAAATGTGTTTTCTACATATTCTTTGTCCTTAGAAAATTAAATCTCGCACACCACATTATCATGTATAATGCATTTCAAGACATAAGAATATCATTATTACATCTCGTGTGATGATAATTACCTAACTACTCAAGTTGCAAAACAGATAATTCTTAATATTTATAATTATGCGCCAAGTGTTAGTGGATTTAGGGCAATTTTCTCAGTTTAACAACGTTTCAACGTTTTTTAATGTCTTTTTCAAGTTTTATATAGGAGAAGGCGAGGCAAGAGGGAAACACTACGCTTTAGAACACTGCATCAGGATTGCAAATTGATATACAAGGTTCTAAGTACGCTTGTTGTAATCTTTAAACATTTATCTGCTGATGGATGAATTTACGATTTTTCGATGGGTACTCTTGATGTTGTGAGAAAATTTTGGAATGAAATGTGTAAATACACCATCTTGCCCCACCATGGGGGCAAGATGGGGTTCCACGTGAGTTAAGAATGGCTCGTACCATAAATCTAGGTAATAGGTATAAAAATAGATTCTTAAAATATTCTTAAAAACATGCAAAAAATCTATCTCTTTGCTTTCCTTACAAAATTCGGCTTCTTGATCTCTTCTGTTTTCTTCTTTGTCATTTTCTTTTTCCTTTAACTTTTCCCTCAGCACTTCTAGTTGCCTTAGAGATTCTCCAGGCTTCTATTTTCTTGTAGCAGATTTTTATACGTAGTGCTTGTAAGGATTGTTGTATTTCCCTTGTTACGCTTTGATTGAACCTGTACTTTATTCCTAAATAGAGAAATAGGCATATGCCTTCGAGAAAGCATAATGGCATATCCAGGCATAACGGACCAGACTGAAGAGTGAGATAGTGATGTCCCCATGTTGCCCCATACCAATAGCCCCATCTTGCCTCTTTGGGACATTTTCTGGTTATGTTATAATAACATATTAAATATTGAAATAAACCAAATAACGCACCTATAGAAAATACATGCAATACATGTCAATTAATAAGCACAAAAAAGTGTAGTTGTAAATAATTGACTTATGCTTCCGATACTGGCCGTTGAACTCACCATCAAAATAATAACGAAATTCTGGAAATTGCAAAGTTCACGCACAAACAGCAATAACTTTATTATTACGACTAGTAAAGTTTCCTACATTACAACAAACATAAAAAAGCACTTGCCAATATTAGGACTGCTATTATTTGACAGATGCTTACTGCCGTTTTGTAGATAAGACAATGTCCCCATCATGCCTCGTCGCCCCATCTTGCCCCACCCTCCCCTATCTATAATTATGGGACAGTGTGTTAGTGGATTTATGGCAATTTTCTTAGTTTAACAACGTTTCAACGTTTTTTAATGTCTTTTTCAAGTTTTATATAATAATAATAATAATTTCAATTTTATTTCCTCACAACATATTGTTGTTTGTCAATTACAAAAAACATGTTAAAATTTGTATACACTGTTAGCACAATTAATCATTTACAAACAAACAGATACATTAGTAAGTATTATCATAACAGCTTCTTCTTGGCGGGTTTTCGCCGTGGTGTCAAAACTTTCGCTCGATCGTTTCGCTGTTCATTACTGACAGCTTCTTCAGGATAACTGAACTGAAGAAGCTGTCAGTATGAACAGCGAAACGTCGAGCGAAAGTTTTGACACACGGCGAAACCCGCAAGAAGCTGTTAGTTATAGTTACACCGGCCGTGAAAGCCTACGCAGTGTTATTAGTAAGTATTACCAATAAACTCAAAAAATATCTATAATGCCATAATAAAAGAAAATAACAAAGTACAAACTAAGAATATTGAACGAACGTCGCAATTAACTAAAATATCTTTGGAAACAATATGTGATTAAATATTCAAATCTAGTGCCTTTTTGTAAATATGCTGTTTGACATGGGAAGATCTTTTTTACTTTCACTTATTATCATTGTTTTCTGAAGAAAACATAGAAAAATATACAAAATTACAATTCTTTCACAATAACGGTATTCTGTTCAACGTTTTGCTCGGAACTATTGCACTATTTAACGGTCCGATTGGGCAGTTATTTGTCCGTGCACTCCACATATCATATATTTTTTTAGCACATACGATTATGTTTTTTCTTTCACAATCTTATTTTTCATTTGTCATATCTAAAATAAAATAATTATAACTAAATTTCCTTTTTTTTTGTTTAAGGATTACCTAGGATCGGTCCGGAATCAAGGTAAGTACTTTCACACTATTTATCGGAATTAAATAAACCAAAACTTCATTTAATAAAAATTATATCTGTCAAACTATCTGTAAGAACAGAAAATTTTAACTCTTCAAAAGAAATCTGCAATCAGTTTGACGACCGACAAATGCCGTAATATTCGGGTAATACAAAGATTTTGGAAAGCCATGGCCTGAAAAAAAGAGGTCTGTTTAGAAAAAAATTGAAGAGACGCGTGGGTAAGAGAAGAAAAAGAGCGTATTTTCAAAATTAGTCCCAGAAAAAAATTAAATTTGTACGCGAAATAAAAAGATTTCATACAAAAAAGTGACCAGAAAAAGTTATTCAACGAAAGTACCGACATAACAGTTAAAATGAACATTTAAAAACAGGAATATAACTTACCGGGAGAATTGAGGCGAAAATCTAAGTTCTAATCATTCTGGAAGAAAGGAAATCATCCAGCCAGACATTCTGAAGCCCAGGAAAGCGTAGAGAGAAGCTAGGAGGCATCACATCATCTCAAAAGGGCCGGGCGACAGGATATTCTGAAGAATCCACTTCAAGGAGGAATTCTCCGAAATAAAAGACCTGTATTCTTCATTTTATAACACACATGTGATTAAGAGCTCAGAATTCATATCGAAAGCGATGTAGAACAGTTAAAGAATAATCTAATAATTAGAATCAATTCATTTTACTAAAAAAAATACCAAGTTAATTTATATTATTTAGTTTAGTTATCCGTTAATGCGTTTATAAATTCGTATTTATCATTAATCTTAAAAGAAACGATCCTAACATAAACAATATAAAAATCTGGAATATAATGTGTATTTTTGTTAAAAGTTCAGAATCTATTTAGCATTTTAAGCAATTTTAAACAGTTAGAACTGAGTTTAGAGGTTAAGTTGTAACTAGAATTTTGTAAAAGAGCTAAAATATGTGCTAATATCCAAATTCCATTTAAAATTTGTATTTGATAATCCACATTTAATTGATTTACAATATACGAGTTTAAAAAGTTTTATTACGCAACATTTTTCTGTCGACCAATATATCATTTGGCGGCAAATACTTACTGTGTTCAAGCAGATAAACAGGAATTTGTACAGTTTACACAGTGGGCACACTGTCGAAAAATCACAGTTTGAAAGGCGGCAAATAGGTTACAATTTGAATATAATCAAGGAAAGGTATGAAAACTAATTTAGAGTCATTTGGATCAGGTTTCAAAGCCAAATGAAGAAGTAATTGAAAGGTGAAGCGCGTGTTCGGTTGCATACTTTACAGGCGAATTTTGAATTTGTTAAGAATAACTATTAACATTTTAGCGATTGGTGCTAAGTATTGCCTTAATTATAATGTAAACTTTATTTTGTATGTTAATTCAAGCTTACCTGGTATATTTTTATGTTAGCATTATAGTTTGATCGGAGAGATTTTTTATTCTTCGGGATGTCTATTTGGTAACTTTTGCCGTATTCCCCTCAAACTAGAGAAAATAACGGTATTTTAATGTCTATTAGCGGTATCAAATTCAATGTTGGCTTCCCTGATAGCGATAACAATCGAAGGTTGTTTACTGGTAACAGTTTGAATCCTGTGACAGTGTGTCTGTGATAAAATAGTTGTTCTTAACAGATATCGATAACACCGATGATAGTTTTCTATTAAATTTAGTTTTTGCTATTTATGGGTAGATGGCTCCGTATTTTAAATTAATTAAATTTTAATTTGACATTTCCGTAATCTCATAGTCATTTAAAATGCCAGGAAAGTTCGAATACATATTTTTGTATTAAATAAATTGTTTGATATAGTATTTAGGATTCCAAGTTACGTAACTTGTGATCTAAGAGTCTCATAGATGATAAAACATAGCATTTTGGTAACGAAATAAAGATTTAAGCTTGTTTTAGTTTAAAACATTCTATTATTTGTACGTTTAGTGTTTTTACAATGACATTCGATAATTACTATTATTCAAATTTAATAATTCGAGAAGGGGCTTTGGAGGTGCGCCCAAGTAGGTAAGAAAAAACTGCCTATTCGTTAGTAAGCGTCCGGAGTACGATTTTAACAGGCGATTTGGTGCCCCTAGAAGCGTCCCGTGCCACCTAGAAGGTAGGAAGGCACCTTTCACAGTATTTTTTACTTATCAGAGAGGTCGCTGGGTAAATTGAAACCACTATATTATTTTTAATTGTTTTTGTTTTAATTAAAAAAAAAAAAAAAAATTGTAAACGGACAAGCTAAATAATAATATAAATTGAAAACATAAATAAAATAAAATAATTATTAACTGTACTGAACTAAATAAAAAAAAATTGAAATCGCGCGCATTTTGTTCTGAAAAACAGAGCAATATATATAATTTTTAACGATCCTGAGATTAAAAATTTATTGAGGAATATAATTAATCAATTCAAATTAATTAATTTATTATTACAGTACGTATCGCAGGTTGAGACTTTCCTTGAGTACCAGTCTAAATCTTTGCAGCCAAAGTTCCGGGCCCTTTTGCAGCATAATTGGGTAAATGGTTTGATTGAGTTCGTTGCCCACTTCCTTTTTTCATGTATATCACTGTCTTTGGTATCTGCCAGTGTTTCCTGAACGCCGGCCTCGCAATTTTCAGTTCTGCCTTATCGCAGCCTTGTAGTGATAAATGGGAAAGTGTAAACTTATCAGTTTCAATAGAATCTATCACTAGACCCTACAAAACTTTTCCATAGTAAACTCTGTTCACGTCCAAAGAGTTTATTTTAATTGACCATCTAGTGAATTACTGACAGGCAAGTGAAATGAGAGGAATCTGCAACTTTAAAACCTTCTAGGAAAAGTTAGAGTGAGGGTTCATCAGATGGACAGATCATTTACATTTTTCACCATGTCCTTCTTAGTTGCATTTTTATAAAGTCCTTAATATTGACTTTCACCAGCTAGATGGGCTAAATACGCCACTGTACACGGATAATTAAATAGTGGTTTTGTTCAGATATAAACTTTCTTGAAGCATACTGTATTATAAACAGATTTTACTTGCTCCGGCTCTATAAGACCTCACGGCTCCAACTTCTCTCCCGTTTTTACTACGGAGTACGTCCCGCAGGGATAGGCGGATTTTAGCCAAGACGGAACGTTTAATTTGCGTCGGTATTCTCCGCAACCGACCACGAGTAGTAGGTCACGGCTACCTCGGAGCCTACTGCGTCTCTCGTGATAGATGGCGCTGATGACGTTACTATACGCGTTAGAGCAGGGTGGAGTATAAACGCGGAAAAGGAATGGGACGCGTGAACCTTCCGGGTGTTTTTGGCAAAGTTCGACCTCCCGACGTTGGCGAATTTACGGAGAGACGAGCGTCAAGTTTTGGGAGCGGTAAAAAATGGTCGTGATATGAAGGAAATTTTGTACCGTACAAATGAGGGTGCGAGGGAGAAGACAGGAAATTTACAGTTTGAATCGAAAGAGGGGAATAAGCTGTGGAAGTGGAGGAGTGATAGACGTCGCAAAAGCGTGGTTGCAGAATAAATTGTTACATTTATTAATCAGAAATTTGTACAGTCCGGGTCAACTGAGTAGCCTCATCCGAATTTGCTGAGTAAAATTTAAGAAATACTGTAGAGAAGCGCGTCTACACTTTACTTATGTCGAATTGCTATTGTACCGTTTTTCTTCTAGTTTTAAAACGTCGTATGGGTTTAGAAAAACACACAGGCGATATATTTAAATTCACTTATTCTATTAACACAATTACGGTATTTAAAATCTATTAAAAATGCTTATTAATAAATCACTTAACCACTAATGTCTTTATTTATGTAAACGATTTATTTGCACGCATATTTATTATATTACACGTACTAATTCACTCGCGTTCCGCACTATTCAACTCGTATCGACTGACTGCCTCCTGGCCAACCCGACGCGTTATTTATACCTGGCGCGAAACTTCCAGATGGTTTGGGATCCTTCTAGAACGTCCTTCTAGATTTCAGGAGAATATTCACAAATCTTCGATCCGGTACTGCCCTCTGTCATTTCTCGTAGGTAGTTCTTTCTTCCGCTATGCTAGCGCCATCTAGGGACGCCTATCGGAACCGCTAGTTTAAAAAGTTGGCGCTCGTTACACTATTAACAACAACACAGTAGGCTATTCCAGCAAAATTCAGGAGGTCAACTGTTTAGCATCATCGGTTGTTACTTTCCTTCGCATATATATATAGTAGTACCCTTTTTTGTTAATGATTTAGTTTCTATTTTATTATACTTACACATCAGTGAAGTATGGGTCGTGAAAGATCTTTAAGTGAAAGCGAAAAAGGACAAAATCACAAAATGTAACAATATGTTCCATTTAAAATAAGAAGCTTACATAGCGTACCGAAGAAACACTCTGTATACATCAAAATAATTTTAGCTGATAGCTCGTGCTTTTCCAAATAATTTTTACTTAAAACATTTTTAAATTAAGTTAGCAGGTACATCGTAACTGACCGACTACAGACTGTTTCCGCACCCTGTGCACATAATCACAATCCTTACAAGATATTGTACTGGAAAATCAGGTATTTATGGAATATCTTGTAAAGATTGTGATCATGCCACCGAACTGGGACATTAGATTTTTTTGAACTTCTAGTAGAAATTTGATTTGAAACTTGCAGTGTATTACATGGCCTACTGTGATCTATTTAAGGAAAATATTTTCAACTTTGATATCAACTTTGTTATTTTAAATGGAATGGTATAATTTTTATCGGTCTAATGAATTTGGCGAGTCATTTGCAACTAGTTTATATGAAGGTTCCCTATCCCTAAACTTGACCGGTTTTGAGATATTTTCATTTTCGTTGATTTTTTGACATTTGCACTCTTTCAAACAAAATCAAATATTTCATTAGATAGCAGATATTTAGTGGTTCTACTAAAGTCGATGTAAATAGAAGGACGTAGCTATAAGGTGTTATAGCAATAATCACTGAATCACATACAGGCTGTTCAAAAACACGCCTCCAATGTGGATACCTTTAAGCTAACCAAACTTTTTTCTTTCAAATGGATCATGGTATTTTTTACTACAGCATTGAATGCAGCGCAAAATTTTACATCGATTGATATTAGGCTTTGGTGTACTTATTCTTAATAGTTTTTGAAGTATTAGCATTTCTTGCAGAAAAATCCTAAAAATATGCATAAATTCCAAGTTGCAACCAAATAAAATGAGTTTTTTCCTACAAAACACTCTGTACATTATTTGCCCAATTTATCTAAATATTTATGTTTCAGATATCTAACGTTCACTAGTTCCTTACTAATAGTAATACCTTTTAGTTAATTATTAGATATTAGTAGGCCATGAGATGTGCTAACAAACAAGTGATATCCATTGTTGGTAATTTACCAAATTGCGCAGTGATAAACCTATGCAGTATTAACAAGTCATATCTTTTATAGTAAGTCCTAATGCTGTCAACTCCTTCACACAATTTCTTCTAACAAGTAAAACATTGTAAATCGAAAGAAATAAGAAAAACATTGAAAGTTACATATACAAATAACATTTTAAACTTTTATTCATGAAGAATGTAACAATGATTAAATAACTACACTTATTTGCAATGAATACAAACCTCAAAAAAAATAAAATAAAATACAAAGGAAAATTAAAGCAGATATCCTAAATACACCCATAATATTTCAAATATTGTTTACTTACTAGAGCAGGTATTTTCTTTGTAGGGAAGCCGTCTGACATGGGGTCTCCGAAATCAATGCAGCCTCTTGGCTTTTGTATTAAACTAGGTATTAAGCGATACAGACAGATAACATAAATTAGGAGCAAACTATTAAAAGTCTTCGAAAATATCCAATATAAATGTTCTTTCAGAATAATAGTTTATTAGGATTTTTTTTTAATTTGACTCATTTTCGATGTATTTAATAAGCAGCCAAAAATATTAGCATGTAATTTGCTGTCGCATAATAATTATGGGTTGTTAATATTTTATAATTATAATTACATAAAATTTGCTAATAATTGGAAAACTTCCAATGATAAATATCTCGGGTATGGAAACCAAACAATGTAAAAAAAGATAACGCATCATTCTAAAAAATAATATACATGAAAAAATATTTTATTTACTCGAAACTTGGATATTAGCCATATTTAGGCAATAAATGCTAATATCTCAAAAACTATCAAAAATAGGTATACCAAACCCTAATGCCAATAGATGAATTTTATGCTGCATTCAATGTTGTAGTAAAAAATACTATGTTTCATTTGAAATAAAAAAGTTTTGTTGGTTTAAAGGTATCCACATTAGAGATGCGTTTTCGAACACCGGTATATGATTCGGTCATTATTGCCATAACACTTTCTACCTACGTCTTTGTACTTACTTCGACATTAGTAGAAGAACTACTAAATATCTGATACCTCATCAGCTATTTAATTTCACTTGAAACAGTGCAAACGTCAAAAACCAACAAAATTGCAAATATCTCAAAAGCGGTTGAGTTTAAGGATAGGGAACCTATCATGTAATCATGTATCATGTAAACTAATTGTAAATGACTCGATACATTCATTGTTCCGATAAAAATTGTACCATTCCATTTAAAATAAGAAAGTAGGTATTGAGTTGAATGCATTTACTGAAAACTCTAGTAAAACCACTATGTCGACAACAAATAGAAATACATTTAAATTGTTCATTAAATTCCAATTAGGACTTCAATCTAAAGGCAATAAACATATTAATTTACAATTTTATGTATATTGATCACCATTGTGTAGTTAAAATCGCCATTATTTCCAAATCCGTCCATACCATGTAACCGTTAAAAGCATACATGTATTGTTCTTTTCATAATAGAAAGTAATCACGTTGTTCCCGGATCACGTATAGGTACTAAGGCTTCTTGCAGTAAGCGTTGTATATAACCGCACCGTAGTATTAATATCTTTGGGAATATGCATGCTTTTGTCTTGGTTTTGTTTCAGATTTCATAAAATGTAATTTTTCAATATACTGGGTAAGTTTTCTTTTATCTAGAGACTATTTTAGGAAAACTATGCATCGGATCAAAACACGTTGTGAATGCAAGTTCTTCGTCTTGAAGAGACTTATTTTGTGATGCCATAGATGAATTGGTGATTCGTTCAGTGTATTATTTTTCGTTCCGAGTTTGGATGCTTATTCTGCTCTACCTACAGGCAAATAAAATCTACCATGCGTGGACGATATACTCTATACTATATCCCTTGAAAGTTCATGTGGTATTTTAGATGTCATCATTAAATGAAAGTCCACTTGTAACAATTGATTTTTGAATTCATGTAAGTTCTATTTGTGTTTTGCTGAATGTGTTATATGTTACCAAAAACGGGCAATAGGTGGCAATATACTTTTACAACAATATTATATATATTTTATTTACAGTATTGATTCTTGAGGTAGGGTTTTGTCATTAAACTTTTTGTCGCATTAGTCTAGCTGCAATAGCTCGCGAGAAAAAGATAGTGGACGAGTGGTCTGAAACACCCTGTATGATGGCCAAATGAACTGATACATAACGTGTAAATACAGTTGGATCATAGTTTTTTTACTTTACTTTTTTTTTTTGTATTTCATTTTTCTTTTACATTATTTTAATAGGCTAAAGGCGGTTAATAGGCGGTGGTGACTTGCGATGCGGGTGGGGGTTGGGATGGCTTTCGCTTTGCGTCCGCATGCTCTATCCTGGCCCACTTTTGTTCTGTTTGTCACATTACTTTACCGCAAGTCATTGACGGCTTGACAATTCTTTACGCTAATGACACCTCATACGTCCTTCGTAAGAATTCCTGCGAAAGTATAAAAATAGCATTAGAGAAAAATCTTAATAACATGATAAAATGGTGTGAAAATAACAATTTAAAGTTGAACGCAAAAAAGACAAATATATTACCTTTCAAAATAGCATCAGAGGAACTAGCAATCCAGTGTGGTGGAGAATCTTGGTGTGGTGATGGACAATGTTTTATCTTGGAGAGCCCATATTCAAGATATCGCTGCAAAATCGGGTAGTTTCTGCTACAGCCTGCGAGTGATTTCCCGAAACGTGAATGTCGAAACTACTTTTAAATGTTTATCCGCTATGTTAAATCCCGACTATTTAATACGAATAAACTGTGGAGGAAACGCAACAGTTTGACGAATGTTGGTACAGCAAAAAGCTTGCCTAAGAGTAGTCTTCCAACTTAAGCCTAGGGACTCATGCAGACCGGTAATTAGAGACAATAATTACTTACCTTCCATCATATATAATTAGAAACAAGTATTTTGGAAACAGTACTATACTGATATTTTTAACAAATATAAATAGATCATGACGCACACAGATGTAAAAACTAATAGCCGATTACTACCGCCCCAAACAACACTACCATGTTCAACAAACAGGCTATATGGCAATGTATTTAAAATATATACCATCTGCCACAGCCGCTAAAGCAAATGCATTAGCACAATGTAAAACAATTTGAAAAAAATATGTTTCAGCAAAAACGTTTTATACGACCGCAGATTTTGGGCGCACCCTGCACTTTCTTTCTAGTACTTTCTTTTATATTCGTATGTGTGTTTTTTTATTTTAAAACAATCCTTGTCTTTTTTATGTATACAATTAGCTTTTTGTTGACTATTTTTATATAAGTATTGACGTGTTCTACACTGTTGTATTATGAAATAAACGATTATTTATTATTTATTATATTATTATTATAACGCTGATAATACATATGTAAACACGGATACGGCGATTTATCTATTTGCAATACATTAGGTATATATAGATTGTCACCATTTTTATTATTATGCCAATAAACTATTCATTATATTATTAATCTGATTTACTACTCTAATTCAATAAAGTTCTTACGTAAAACATTTTTTTTTCAAAGATATGTATTCGTGAATTTTTTTCTCAATGTGTGCGCTGTAATTAGGTCTGGTATTGATTTATGAAGTGTTGTGTGATAACCAAAGAATAAGACCAGAGAAAATACATTGGATCTTACGAGTGGCTTAAGCACACGCAAAACACACAACATAAATAAACACTCCAAAAATCCACTTACCAATGAAATAGGATACATTTCGCTATCACCACCGGAATTCTAAAAATTCCTACATGTTGTCGTACTTTAAACCTCAAAGAATTGCGAATTCCCCACGAAATAAAGGAAAGAAAGAACCGTACTAACGTGTCACGAAAACAAGGCCACTTACACGTAAACAGCTCTCCGCTCGTGAAATAAAAAAAAAACCGAGCGACAATACTTTCCCGCGACTTAAGAAAAATTCATGAGACGCTCCGGCACGCAAAAACCTGCGACCCCGGAGTAAGCGGAAGCACTCGCAGCCCCCGGAAAAAATCGGCACGGCGACACAGGACACAAACGAAGCAGGCGAAACCGGACAATATTTATTATAACGACACGTATTAGACGAGTCGGATTGAAAATCCGAGCACGTCCGGGCTCTCAGAGATTAAGTGTGGGCGAACAGCGTTGTCGGACATATTATG
>RXPK01004592.1:0-46469 GCA_004143645.1 Protaetia brevitarsis | reverse complement strand
CAGATTGCGCCGTAATTGCAAAAAACGTGATTGGAACGTCTAGAAAAAATACACAAAAAAGAGAATCAAGCAAAGATGATTTTGTGTTTTTTATGTTAACATAAACTAACATTTCAAAAAGCCATGTGTTCGAAACTGTGCCCCTCCACTTCGATACATTTATTTACTCGCAATTGGAATGCTATTCAGCGATACAAAACCGTACTTTATTTAGTACTTGACAAGCTGTGAATAGTTATACATTGCCCGATCCCCATTTAGATCATTAATTATTAATCCAATACAAATTAGTTAGTGTTAAATATTTGAACAGTAATGGAGGCTATAACATTACAAGAGAGAATTGAAATGATTTACATCTATGGAGAAAGTGGTAGGAATATCGATGATGCTGTTAATCTTTTCCCATCAACGTTTTCCCGACAAGGTGCGATCGCGCGCTTCTTTTTACCGAGTCGTTTAACAGTTCTCTAGCGAAGGGACTGTACAGTCAAGAAAACATAATCACCAAAAAACAATTGCTGGAAAAAATAATGAAATTGCAGTTTTAGCTGCAGTAGCTAATAATCCGCACATTAGTACTCGAAAAATAGCTCGCGGATCAGGAATTTCTCAGTCCACTATCTCCAATATTATAAATTCTAATATCCATTTTAGAGTTTCCATGATCAAGAACTCATGGCAATGATTTTCAAAATCCGATGCGATTTTGTCAATGGGCGCTTCAACGGATACAAGATAATCCATTTTTTTTGCTCGAGTATTATTTCTGACGAGGCGAAATTCACAAACCACGGTACGGTAAATCGCACATCATGCATTACTGGAGTATCGAAAATCCCCATTGGTTGCGCCAAGTTGAACATCAACATCCTTGGAACGTAAATGTTGTTGTGGAATAATTGGCAATAAGCTTATTGGTCCATATTTCATCGATGGAAACTTAAATGGTGAAAAATATCGAAACATCTTGCAGAACGAACTTCTAGTATTACTTGAAGACCTTCCCTTGAACGTACGACAAACAATGTTGTTTCTACATGACGGTTGTCCAACAAATTATTCAAGAATAGCACGAGAAGTATTGGATCGAGCCTACAATCGTCGAGGTGAGGTGGTCCAAGACACTGGACCACACTCACCTCGGCCTGCAAGATCGCCAGATCTTACTTCTCCTGACTTCTTTTTGTGAAGCCACTTAAAGTCTGAAGTTTATACAGAAGTGCCAACTACGAGGAAAAACATGATTGAGCGAATCACCGACGCTTGTTCAAGGATTACGCCGGAAACACTTCTCAGTTGTGTGCAATCATTCCAATTGCGAATAAATAAATGTATCGAAGTGGAAGGGCACATTTTCGAACACATTTTCTGAAATGGGTATGATAAAGTAAAGTTCTTCGTTGTTGAATGGCTTTTTGAAATGTTATTGAATGTTAAAATAAAAAAACACAAAATCATGTTTGCTTGTTTCTCTTTTTTGTGTGTTTTTTTTAGACATTCATAATCATGTTTTTTTGCGATTACAGCGCAATCTGTTTACGAATCGAAAAAAAGTTTCAAACAAAAACTACATACTTGATGGCGTAGAATCCGAATCTGCAATACAAAATGGGGGTTCCCATTTAAGATTTCAAAGTTGTCCACCTCCCACTCTGGGGGGTGAGGTGGGGTATAGAGTTCGGCACCGTTCAGTGAGTCTCCTACATTATAACAAATCTTATTAAAGTCTGCGGAAAGTCGAATTAAATCTCTAGGAAATGATTTGCAACCCACGGATAAGAAACATACAATTATCCAAAATTTCTCATAAAAAAAATATTAAATAAATTTTACAATTACACAAAAAAAATTCCATTACCAATAACAAATATAGTAATCTTGAAATATACATCTTTGCCATATGTGAACAAACTGTCTGAACAAATAAATAAAATATTAACTCCTTACAACATAAAAGTTGCTCATCAAAATTATAATAACTTAAAATTTCTTTATACAAGACTTAAAAGTGATACTCCAAAACTACACCAGAAACATGTACTACAGTATGCAAAATACCTTGCAATAACTATAATAACGTACACATAGACCAAAAAAAAAAACATTAAATTTGGCAAAACGTAATATTAGAGAGACAGAACATAAATATTCTAAAAATCTTACTGCACTTAAAAAAAAACGTTATAAAAGAAAATCATTCCTTTAATATCCAGAAATATGAAGTAAAGAAAAAAAAATGTAAATCACGAAATTTTCTAGAACTCATATACATTAAAAAACAACAATGCAGTTTAACCATCGTCAAGAAATTGCAAATCTACCAAACATATATTTTTCCATAATATAATTAAAAATCATATTAATTCAGTTTAGTTTTATTTTGGAGTATGCATATTTTGAAAATAATTTCAAATTTCAGTGGAAAGAAAACATATATTTTAAGGTAAGATTATATAAAAAAATAACTCAATTCTCCAATAACAATCAATATTATACAAAAGCGAAACGTCGCGTAAATAAAATACTATTAAAATTTATTTTTTTTTTCTAATAGTCAATAGAAGTTTTCCGCTAAAACAAAAAAAAAAAACAAACACAAACAGTCTAAGGATAAACCTAACAGAATAGAAAATAAATCAAAACATATTATTAGTTACTTATGCAGGTAGAGTGCAAAAAAGTATCTTCATTTGTATGGGGGCGAAACGGCCAGGGGCGAAACTGCCAGAGGCGAAACGGTCGGGGGCGAAGCGATCGGGATAGATTAGACAGTTAGAATGATAACTGTGATCTAACTGTCATCTTAATTAATTCATACTAAAACAGTATTTTACAAAGTTTTTACATTACTAGCAAGAAGGTATAGGGGATGGTGTCACACTTTTAGTTCATACATGTTCTGTATATTACTTACCGTTATCGCTCAAGGAAGTAATAACTATTGTAAGAAGATAAATGTATTTTACATTACACGATTCCGAAACCATACATTTATGAAACAGTAATAAATGTGTGCATGTACGCACGCGTATTACTTTGTTCCGTGCCATTGTTGGAGATCTTAAGTCATATTCGCTTGTTTATGTGCGGAAATCGGTGCACCGTTCATTACTGTGAGCTATAACTTAATTAGAAAACTTTAATTGCGAGATAGGACTCCCTCCAAGTTCTATTTAACTTTATCATAAATGCTTGCATCGGTTTTATTGTACGCCATAAATACATGTTTTAATGGTGGCGTCCTTTATCTAAAAGAAACATGAAAACGGCTATAACTGCAATAGGTAAATTTTAATTACAAGTGCCAAGAAGGCAACGTAACTTCACTTTAGTGAAAGCGTCGTTTTACCTTCATTTATTCATCCCCAGTTTTTTACACCATATCTATTGTGTCGTTCGTTTAATAATTCAAACAATATCAAATATTAAGATTGCACCGATCAAATTACCTTCGAGCGTCTTCGCTTTTTCGTTCATCTTCGTTTCTTTACTTACTGTCGCCGTGTAGTGCCGTTTTTGCGTTCGACTTTTACGACCCGGGTAATAATAATAAAAGTGTTTCGTGCAGTCGGACTGTGCGCGGAGTTGATCGTAAAACGTGTGATACACACATTTTTTTTTAATATTGTTGAAGTAAACAGCAATAAATCGCATTAGTAGCAGTAAAACGGGACGCAAATTAGAATGATGGCCATAATGCAAGCGACGTCAAGCACGAACACCTTCTACGTTTATTTAAACAAAGTTTGTGTATAGTTAATTAGCCCGTTCATCAACGTTAGTAATCAATTTTGTTGAAGGAAGAAATTTTAATAACACTGTTCTTTAAAAAAAAGAAAATTCAATCACTTGTGGAAATTTGAAGGATTTCTTTTTTTTTAAATTTGTGTGCAATATCTTAAAATTTGATTCAATGTGAGCAAATTTTAAAGTGCAAAATTGTTCACATCGGTTTGTTCACTATATATTTATTATATTTTAACATAAGTTGTTAACGCAAAATGCAACAGTAGATGGAATAATCCCTGCCTTGCTTCAGAAGATGATTGAGGTACTGATGCCACAGCTCGTTAAAATCGTCAGAGAATGTATAGCCTAGGGATATGTTCCAAATGCATGGCAAAATCTGGAGATGGTATACGTATCAAAGATAGGTAAAGTATCCGATCAAACGATCCGATCAAAAGTCATACAGACCAATAAGCCTACCTTCCTTTTTACTCAAAACGTCCAAAAGGTTGGTGGATAGGTTCATAAGAGATGCCGCACCACTCAGTGATAGACAATATGCATATCGGACACAATAGATCTTTTAGGTCGCAGTGTAACACCACCCTTCTACCTACATACAATATGCATATCAGCCGGGAAAATATACGGAGGCTCCATCAGGTTACCTCAACAAGCTAATTAGAAAGTCAGTAGAAAACAAAGAGATAGCCATAACGACCTTCCTGAACATCGAGGAAGCATTTAACAATGCTCATAAATTCAATTGTATATCAAGGCCTTACGGAGAAAAGGCATCGCGCCGAAGCTTCTGCAGTTTGTAACAGCCAGCCTCAAAAGAAGGATAATTACATCCATAATTGGTGAAGCTACCATTGAAGCAGAGGAGGGAGGAGGGTGCCCGCAGGCCGGAGTTTTATTTCCCTTACTGTGGGCTACCCTCTAGTGGACGATCTAATCCGAAGCTGTCTCGAAAGGGGTTTCATTACCTGGGAGATGCTGACGACCTTACAATAGTCGTTAAAGGACGGTTTCCAAGGGTTCTGGTAGAGCCGGTATGCAAACCGATCTAAATACGGTAAACAAGAATCGCAATCAGTTAAAGCTCGGAAAACACAAGTTGTCACCTTCACAAGAAAAAGAACTCTAGACGACTTACAACTAAACTTGTGATATGGTTTGATCAAAGACATACAAGGAACCCACATATCCAACACACAATGCCACTATTGCCCTAGGTAAGTGCAGGAGGCTGTGTGGAAGGCATTGGGGACTTAGCCCCAAGATGACTCTGTGGTTATATACAATGTAATTAGACCCATGATTAACGTCCGGGGCGATAGTATGGTGGTCAACGAGCTGCAGATAGGCCACTGATGCGGTAAGATCGACCACGCCACCGCAATGGAAGCAATTCTAAACCTACCACCGTTACATATTCATATACAAGGAACTACTAGGTCTACAGCGCATAGACTTACACATAGTTCAAGGGTTACGTCGCTAAGTAAATTTGAGATAAAGCAGCGATGCTTGACTATACGAAAACTATTAGGTGAACTTAAGAAGACACCCCTTTTGGGGGTGCCATGTGACGCCTTGCTGTTTCAAAAATGTAATCTACATAGAAAATATATAATACCAGATGAGAAGGACTGGGACACAGGTATTCCAGCAAGAGCGGACTCAATTATAGTCACAGAGTTGGAATATAAAGACAAAAAAGCTAAAAATGGTATTTTCAGTCAAACTGCAGCAAAGATACAACGGTGTTCCAAACTGAGGTTGCTGCAATTCACCATTGTGTCAGAGAAGTAGAAATATGGAATGAGCCCGGTAAAAGCGTCGTTATCTTCTCTGGCAGTCAGCCCACACTTAAAGCGTTTAGTTCCGTAGCTGTGGACTTTAGGCTGACTGCGCTATCGCCCTAAATGAGGTGGGCATCCAAAGAGAATTAATATTGGCCTGGGTTACTAGCCACTTGGGCGTGAGAGGAGATAAGGCGGTGGACGAGCTGGCCAGGCGAGATTCTTCAAGGTCATTCGCTGGAGCTGGCTCTTCTTCCGGCACTACTTAAAAAAATGATGGATAATCAGTTCCAAAAAGTGGAATGGTAGAAAAATCACCGGGGCAGGCAAAAGAGTTCCAAATGGAACAAAAGTCTGAATTTTCTACTGTGATCTACTGAATAAATGGTGGAAGACATGACATGGAGAAGGAAATGACAGTCGCCTGCTGACTGGTCATTGCAGACTAAATAGGCATATGTACAATATAGGCCTGGCAGATAACGCCACTTGCATATTCTGCCAAGAAGAGGAAGAAGCACCAGTTCATGTGCTCTGCCAATGTGACGGTCTGGCAATGACAAGGTTTCTGGTAATGGCCGTGGAGACCCCATAGCTAGCAGCTATAGAAAGAAGTCGCTCTCAAAGATGATAGACCTTATTAAGAGGGCAAAATTAGAGAGCGTCTTCTACGAAAAAGGGAATCACAATAGATTTAAAATGGTCGCGGTGAAACAGGTCCGTAGGTCACCCCAATCCAATCTAATCTAAGATGCAACAACCTAACTTTTATTTATTCACGACCTGGAACCTTATTCTGCAACACATAGCGGATAATCGCTAAAACGTCATATCGAATCGCTAACTCGGTAGCGATATCGATAGCGATATTTTACAGTTTCTGTCGCTATCGAATTACGTCATCATTTTGCGACTTTTGGCTATTTAGTAACAGCAGAGTACACCGAGGAAGGACAAAAGATGAGTTATTGGGTGCAAATTTTCTAAAACCTAACTTCACACAAACAACAGCTCCCTAAATGGCAGTTTGTTATTGTTTACGTTCGTATCTACACAAATTAGTTTACTCATTCGTTTAATCTAGATGAGTAACTTGTTTTATTTATTTATTTTACGTATTTTATTAGTTTTGAATTACCGCTGCAGTTTTAAAAAACGTTTAATGAAATGATATTCTTGTGTAAAGGTAAGAACGGTGGCCAGTGGCCATAAACATTATATACTTCTTTATATATTATATTGTTAGGTTTAAGTGAAATAACTCAAATTATCGTGAAAGAAGACACCAATGGGTATCATGTTATAGTGCCAGTCACTCTCGCAAGATAAATTTTGATGCTAACGATGGTCGCAGTTTCTTGGAATTTCCGAATGAATCTAATATATATGACACGACAAGAATTAAGAAAGTACATGAATAAGAAGAACTATTGTCGTTGTGCAGAGATTCCTAGGTCACATTAAATCAATTTATTTGTTAGAGACACATTTTAAGCTAGATTGCTATTTATCGCAATAGCTAACCTAATTAATTTTATGTTCACTTTTTAAAATAATGTGATTTTGGTTTGAACTGCATTATACTGGTATAAATTTTAATCGCATTTATTCATATTATAGACAATTCGATATTATATAGTCTACGTTTGAACTCTATCCACTTGTGCACCCCGGACATTATTGTTGACAAATCAGTGCTGAGTCGGATGTTAGAAATGAAGTAATCGAATAAAAAGGAACAATCTTTGTATCGCACAGAACGATATAGTCACAACTCTTGAACCCTAATTAAAAGTTATTGTGTATTCGTGTCAGAAATTTGAAAATTCTTTCCACCGATGCTGTGCATTTTATTATTTATTTTGAGAAAGAACCGCAACATAATTTATTCCTGGAAAATATTTTACACTATAAAAAATAAATAAAGATTTATTCACAAAAGGAAAGAATATGAACATAATTATCGTAAACACTTGCAAATATATGTACCTATCATTTAATGAAACATTATTTTACTAGAATCGTGTTTTTTATTACTATAAACTGTTCATAAATATTTGCAACAAAATCAGAATAAAAAACGCATAAATTTGTGTATTTTTTTAATCTATTTTTCTACTTCCTTTAAAATATAAATTATTCCACACGTTTGAAAATTCTCGGCAACAGCTTTACAAAATGGCAGCTGGGCTTGAATGTCAGTAAGCCATGGATGAGCAATGGATTTTTGCGAGCATGTCCTTACTCTATTATACTGTGGTAACAGCGATATAGGTGTTGAGAAGTCAATTCGGTATCCCTATTTAAGTGTAATTAATATGTCGTTGTCATTTTTAAAGTAATGATCTGTCATAACTCATAACTGTTATTGCTTGGCTTTTACTAATAGAAGGCATAATTATTAGCTGTGAACCGGTAGTAAGTATAAGTGTTAATTATGTGAAAAAAAAAACGTATTTTCTTTTGTATTCAAATAATTATTTTGTAGTAATTGAATTAATTATTATTAATTAATAAGGACTCGATAGTCGCATATTCCGATAAAAATGTCGAACCTCAATTACAGCATGTATGTCGAATCGCTACGGCAATATTGATAACCGCTAAATTTATGGCTCCAGTAGTGATTGTAATAATTCCGAAAATATTTTTAATAATAGAATGTAAAAAATGCTCGCTCTTGAGTTAGAATATTTACTCTAAAATACTTACTTTTTATGTGTTTCACGTGTACCCATTTTCAGTCTATAATTTTACTTACAAATCAAATATCGTTTCTCTTATTAATTACTTACTTTCCGAACGGGCTATAAACAAAAAAATAAGTACATTTTATTTTATATATCTCGCTCTTCTCTGTAAAGCCACCTTAAGTCAAGGACCGTTTGAGTTGACGTTGTTTAACTAGTTTTGTGCTAATTGAAACTTAGGAACAACCGCAGTACGGAAGCACAAAGGTAGAGTATAGGAGTTAGATACCGTCAGCAAAGAGAATGAATTTGCAAGAAGGACAAAAGGACGCAATTGAAACCAATGGGTACAAATTAGCTTTGAACACTTGCTTAAATTAAAAAAGAACAATTTACTGCAAATTTTCATAATATAAAATCAACAGCGACGCTTTCTCAAGATCTTAATTATTCCTCAAAATAATACCAAAATGCAGAACAAAAATTCGTCCGGAAATTTTAGAACACTTACCACCCCAGCACTCTTGTTAATAGTAAAAGGAACGGACTAATTAGTTCTGAAAGGCGACAATAACTGTGGAAAATAAACATCCCCGCTGTTTCCCTCCACTTCAACTTCAACTCAGACGCTGGCAGCGCTGCGCGTTTATTCATTAAAGACAACGGCACAGCAAACGTACCCACACAAGCGCCATACACACGAGACACAACTTGTCAAAACTCACTCCGCGAAAGTTATCGCCGGCATTATTCACGTTGCAGCGACAAAGACGCGTGCACACCCCGCCACCGGGTACTCGCATACTTCTAACTTCTGGTGGATGTTGTTCAAATATAGAAACGATGCGACGTGACAGCTTAGCTCCACATCGTCCTGTCATGCATTTAGGTGGTATTACGCTGTGTGGGTTTCTCTACACTCACATACCCAGCTTTTTACATTGTCGCTTTTTAATGCAATATTAATAATAATCCAAGTTTATTTATTTAAGGTTTCTGAAACAAAGAGAATTAAATTTTTTCTGCTACCGTATTGGAACCAAAATTTACCTTTAATATTTAACGGTTTTAAAAGTCGTTCTTAGTTAGATGATAAAAAAGTTATCAGTCAAAGCAATTACACCGTAAGTGCTTTCTCGTGTGATTTTTCAACGAAGGAATTATACGGAAACAAATGTTAAATTATCAATGGAGGGAAAAATTCTGACCACAAGAGCTAGAACAAGCTGTTTTTACTACTGGGATAGAAAGAACCATACGTTATTAGGGTAAATTACACAACATGACAACAGCATTTATCACAGTAAAAAAAAATACTTTACTGATTATCACAACCATTTTAAAGGAAAGTTAATTGTATGCAGAACTGCATTAAATCTGGCACTGTTGTAACGGTCAGCGGTTTGTTCGTCGCTTTACTATGTATTCCGCAAACATTTTATCCATAACACCAACCCAACATCATTCTTTGTTCTGGTATAATATTTTATTATTTTCTTTAGCAATGTCAGCCTTCTCAACTTCCACTGTTATATGTATGCATAGATGATAGAAGTATAACCGACTTATTTTTTTTTGGTACATATAACATAAAGTTGCATCTTTACTGAATGCATAGTTTGTAGAATTACCTACCTTTCTTTGGAGCCTTGCATGTCCAAAAGGCTTGTATTCCGTATTTCGCAGGTTTTGACGAAACAAATTGGTTAAACTTTGTATTCTTCTTCTTCTTCTTTAAGTTAGGGTGCGCACTTATAGTCGAGGCACTTGAGCTAGGTGCTCATTGTACCATCCCTATTAAATCTCTTACTTCCACTCGAGCAGCTTGGTGTTCTCTATAAAGCCCAGTATTTTGCCCAGTGAAAACTTGAGAACCCTCGAGGGCACCAATAGCTCTTCGCCGAAATATTTCTGCCTGAGCACTTTCAATTCCTCACATGTGCAGATTACCTGTAAACTCGTTTCTTCCTGTAGTTCGCATCTTCTGCACCACGGTTCGGTTACTCGACCTGTAATGTATAAATGCTTTTTCAAGGGACACTGTCCAGTTACCAGCCCAGTAATGGTTTTAGCTTCTTTCTTGATGTGTCTGAGTAGGTTATCAGAGAATCTAACATTCCCATACCCTATTAGCGCTTTAGTATGGAGTTGACCTTCAGTCGACCTCCATTTCTTTGTACTTTTTTTGTCTAACCAGATCTAGATCTCCCTTCTTGCAGAGTCCTTCGTAATTCCACATACGATCCCTCCTTGGCTAGTTCGTCGACTATTATATTGCCCTTTGTAGCCCCATGTCCCTGCACCCAAATCGGAGACACCATGTAGTCTCGTGCCAGTGTATTGAGGGATTGTTTGCAATCTCTAACTATTTTTGACCTAGTTACAAGGTTCGAGATAGCAGCCTGGCTGTCAGTCATTATGCTTATTTTGCTTCTCATGTAGCCCCACTTTGCAATCATTTCAATATCTTGATTGTCAAAATGTATAAAACGCAGAAATATTTTGAATCGATCACAAAGCCATTGCTGCTGGAATAAGGGGCAACGAATCGCATTTCGGTGATATGAATAAATAGCTTAAGAACTTGTGGACTAAGCTTCTTTTTGATAGAAGCTAGGCAATTATGCAAAATTTTTATGATGTATTTTTCTGTTATCTGCTGTCCTTTTCTATTACTCTAATTATTTAACATATATCGTAGGAAATAATTGCTCTAAATATTTCCTGTGAGTACATAAAAAACTTACTGCCGTCGCAGTTTTGGTTGTGGTACATCACTCCATACAATATCATTTTTGCTTGTAAAATGGGTGTTTTTTGTTGTCACTTTTGAATTGTCATCTTCTCCGATCATAGGTTCGTTTTCAATATTCGACGCTTTTACATCCAAACTTTAGGAAGGAAGAAATGGTTTTTAATCAGTCATCTGAAGCATCGCTTAGTTCGTCAGGAGTTAATCTGAAATCGATATCTATTGTTATTACTTTTTATATAATAAGTATTTATGATTTATTATTAGAATTATAATATTAATTATTTTATAATTGTAGTTTATTTTTAATATACTTTTGGATACTTTCTTATAAATAATAATAAAAAACACAATTTTATAAGAGCTATACTTTCTTACCATTTCCTTTGCCACCTTGACTTACGTGATCTAGCGATATTTCTGTAATTTTTCTAAACGGAAGTCACTTCAAACTATACTAAACCTTACATGACATATCAAGTTCGAGTAATTTTGATGGAATAAACGAAGAACGTATCTAACGAGTTACATTTGCACGCATAGATTCTGATTAAGTCTTAACATATTCGTAAATATAAACAAATAACCAATTTATTGCCTACACTACGTCGTGTCGGCCGCAGTTTGTGTGAAGTCTAGAGTATGTCCAATTATTTCAAGAAAACCAATGTCGTAGTGAGTAGTGATGAGCATAATCGAATGACACAAAAGGCATCATTCGACTATTGACAATCATTCGATAGTTCGATCATGACGTTTGAATTAAGCCCAATTTATAGATTACCGTCCGCCCGCCCGCCCGTATACCGTAACCGTAAGAAAAACATGAGTAAATGGCCTGTGTGTGTAACCATTTATAGATTTCGGCATTCCGCAAGCCCGTTCCGTCGGCCCGTGGAAAGATGGTCAAATTTTAACATTTTACGTTACGGGCTTGCTTCGACCAATCAGAACATGTTTCGTAAAATTTTAAATTTCTTTTAACAGTCTATGACTTGTACCTGATGTTTACAAAGATGGTGGTGGTGGAAGAATTTAAGGAAGCTTCTTACAAATATGATGCCTTATTTTGTATAATTAAATTCCTTAGAAAGAAAGAACGTTTTTGTGACTTGACTATCATTCACCTAATTAGTTTAAAAATTTCAAATTTATTGTTTAAGTATAAAAAATTGATCTACATGTAATCTTGATATGACTCAACCTGATTCAACGGTCTTCTTTTTCCAGAATCTAAAGATATTCAACCAAATGAAAATATTATAATTATTATTATAGTGTCTGCGTGCATATGCTTGTGGAATTCCTCTTTATGATAGGGTCGTTTTATTACATGGGCTGCAGCCATCAAAAGGACTGTGCAAGTGGTTAATATGGTGATTAACTCATATGTGAAAAACTGCTAATGTTTTAAAAACTGTTCAAAATGATTTAACATTACTCAAAACACTTGGTGCTATAGATCGACAAATTATCTACTAACAATAGATAGCGGTTCTGGTTTCGTCCCGTTGCTATCCCTAAGAAAGTAATTAAATAAATAAATAAATAAATAAATAAACAATTGTTACTACGAAACTTGGAGCAGGAGTAAAGAGCCAAAAACAGCTGTTAAATTCAAATTCAAATCTAAGCACATTTGCGCATGGGCAAACATTACGGTAACGGAATTTATAAAAAATCTACTGTGAAATTCAAAATGATTGTCGTGGTAAGAAAACTGTTTTCCGGAAAAAATTATCTTATTACCGATTTAATAAGTGAAATTAGCTACAAACAAATTTCAATTTTTTTGACATTTAGTGACATTGTGGTTCGTGTTGCAATTTTCCTTGGTATATTTATCTTATAATTTTTTTTCGAACCGTTTATATTTACATCAAATATCACCAACAATAGCATAGGAACACTGACTTAGTTCAAACTCACATTACTAACACACGGCATATACCTACATCCTGCTAGTATCTATAGGAGCGGAATTGACAATCTTTTTAATCTCACCGTATAAATTGGGCTTTATGAATGAACATTCGATTATGAGTGATAACAGATTATGAATGCTAATCGATTATGAACGGTTTGAATGAATGATAATCGATTAAAAGGTCTTTATATTAAGAATTGGGCAAAAATTATACACAATAAAGCCATTTTCTTCCAATGAATCATAATCGAATGATTATTTGATTATTGATTATTCAATAATTGAAATCATTCAAATCAGGAACACACAAAAATCCCGGGAAATGCAGAATTTAGAAAGAGGTATTGTTTTTCTAAAGGAAATATTCCATATATTTTATTGCCGCTTGTTAACGGACGATTACCGAGCAAAGAAAATCCTGATGATTTTTAAGCGGCATTTGAAAGTTATTGGAATTTAAGTTGAAGAAAATTGCTGCAGAATTAGATATTGAAATAAAAAAAGTTTAGTAGAAATGGAAATTAATATGTGAATGCAGGTTTTTTTTTTTCATTATGCAATTCTTTTATTTGTTTGTTCTGCAAATGCTCCAATTTTTGATACTTTATTTGACCTTTGCTATTACTTGTTAGAATTATTTCATTATTACCATCATTTCCTTATATATTTTGTTCCTTTTATTTAATAAATAAATGGTTAATTACATACACAATATTTCTTTTAAAAAAATCAAAGTGATAATGCATTTAGAGTAAATAAAATATATTTCGTTTATACAAAAGCCAAAGAAAACAAATACAAAAAAAAATTTTCAAAAGTTAATTTCTATATAGTAATGAATTACAAATTGTTGATATAATCATTAATTAGTAATGCCTGTGTCGCAGCAGGTACATCATCAACAGCGTCATAATTAATTCATGAAGTTGTCTATTTAAAATTTCTTGATTTAATTTTTCTTCATTGATTTCCTCTTGACCCACATTCGTGGCTATATTGTGCAATACTGAGGTACCAACTATTACTGCCGTAAAGGTATCCAGCTTTAAACGACAACCATATGCCAGTATTGAAAAACATTCTTCTTAGAAACATGTTTTCAGTGACATTCCGTGTTGTAATATGGCTTTCATTATAACGATTTTTCACAACTGTTTCAGAATTTAACGGTGGGGTCAATAAATATGTTTTTGAGGCATATCCATTGTCGTTTATAGAAAAGAATGGATCGTTAAAGTGTGTATGTCCTGGCTGTCGTACTACGATATCCATCATTTTTAAATTAGCATCATATAAAAATTGTGAATTTATAGAAAGATATCCTTTCCTATTACGAAGTACCTCCGAATCATTCCCACCTGAAACCACAAGTAATCCTCAAATAAATCCTCAATACCTCATATAAAAATTGTGAATTTATAGAAAGATATCCTTTCCTATTACGAAGTACCTCCGAATCATTCCCACCTGAAACCACAAGTAATCCTCAAATACATTTATTGTTAGTTTTCATTTCTGGCATTAATTTTTGATCTACCTCGGACTTTCTAAAACCCTGCCAAATATACACTTCTTGCACACCGGCATTCCTTATCCTAATCTTCAAAGTGAACATTTTAATTAGCTAGGTATTTCCATTTACAGTCACAGATATTTGTATTACAACCAAAAACCGCATAACATAACCATAAAATCGCCTATAAACACGAGAGACATTAAAGATAATCACGAATTAAAGATTTAATTATTAGTTAAGCAGTCGGTGCAAGGGAATTTAAACTTTATGATTAAATTTTAATTATAACTTAATCACGAACGGTGCAAACGCCGTTTTATAACAATGTCATTTAATAGAATTCTATTTATCAATCCTCGGTCAAGCATCCTTGTCCGAGAATAGGCGAAGTGAATCCATATTGTGACTATGAAATAGAAATAACTAACAGCTTCTTGCGGGTTTCGCCGTGTGTCAAAACTTTCGCTGGACGTTTCGCTGTTCATACTGACAGCTTCTTCAGGATAACTGAACTGATTCTCCATGGTCCGACATTCTTCTTATAGCGAAACGTCGAGCGAAAGTTTTGACACACGGCGAAACCCGCAAGAAGCTGTTAGTTATAGTTACACCGGCCGTGAAAGCCTACGCAGTGTTATGAAATAGAAAGTTGTTTAAGGCGTAAGGTCTCCTTACGTAAGTCATACTTTTCCTTCAGATTTTCCTTGAACTATGAATATGGGGGTTAATGAAATCAATTATCAAATTGTATAGTAAACAATGTCAGAAGTATACTTATTTAAGCAATTTATTCTAAAATGCTAAGTAGCTTGCATTCAAACTACAAATAAATCAGTGAATGCGACACAAACTGTCGTAGTATTATTTTGTGTTCATGTCGCGGAATATATACTCCTTGTTTTAGTTGGAATTCTTTAAACTTAAACACATGGTGCTTCATCACAAGTTCGGCGTAATAAAATAAGTGGGCTGAGCTAAAATCTTCCACTAACCCTCATTAGACAACTAAGAAATACAAAGTAATGCCCCGCAGATTTCCTGTTTAAAATTACACATACATCTATATAACATTTGTGGTATAATGTATATATTTATGCAACGTAACATATAATACCTACTATTTTCGCGCTTTAATTTTTGCCGAACACATTTTTCGTCCTGAATATAAATCCGCACAAAAAGTTTTCCGGAGCAGATCACCTTGTTAAAGGTAAATTTACTTGAAAAATACAAATTCAGCAAGTTACGATTCGGATGCAAACCCCACCTGAGTTTCGAGCTGAGGAACGATTTAAACTAAGGTACGTCTAACGTTGCGTCGGTGAAAAGGGATTTTCCGTGTCCTGATTTACATCTTACATCTTATCTGAATATATCAGCGGGATTTCGGCTGGAATACTATCTTTCATTTGTTAAAATCTGGTGGGAAATACACCGGCGTACGGATTAAACGTATCACGCACAAGCAAGCATTTGCATCTGAAAAGCTCCTTATTGTTAGCGAAATCGGATGGATTACGTGGAATTTGATATCCAGTTATATGCCTAAGTTAAATACTAGAAATAGCTTTATATATACTCTTTAATTACATTATATACACATTTTGGTTAAATGAATTCAATCAAAGGATGCATTAACAGTTACTTTATCTTTATTAAGTAAACGATAATACAATCATAAACATTTTATTCGTCGTTTGCATAATCTGCAGGATTCTTGCGCATGTATTTCTCATGTGCAACCTCAACGCCTAAATAATATAAGTATCCGAGCACAAATGGAGGAACAACGTATGGTGTAGACTCCACTAAACGGCGAATTGTATTCGGGATGGCGTGACTAAATATTTTTACGAAAACTTTCTGCTCGAAGGGCGACAAGCTGTAAATTCTAATGTTGCGTATCTTATACAAATGTCCAAATCCATGTGCCATGATGAAATATACGTTTAGTTTAACGCAACAGATAATATAAATGGGTAAACAGCAAAATCTAACGAGGTATTTGAGATAAGTTTTAAACGTCAGTTATGCGTCAGTATTACATGGCAGGTACCAACTATAGAACATCCTTATTCTAGAACAAAATGCCATTTATTAAGTGTGACCATAGTGGCGCCATCTAGTATTGATGGGAAATATTATTTATTAAGTAGTAGGCTATACGACGCCATAACCTTTTAATTATGTTAAATTGAAATATAAGGTGCTTTCCATTCACCGTCTATCGCTCCTACTCCGCTACTACTCGACTCCAACTCTACTCTACTCTCGACCTACACAATTTAGAACCAATGGGAACACTTTTTGTGCTATTTAAATTGAAAAGAGAGAAGGAAAGGAACCTAACCAGAAATTCGATTTTGATGTAAACAACAAATCGTGACCGCAAGGAAATCTTACTTCAAAATGTCAAAAAAAAATTACAACGATTATGTAGCTGTCAAACCTTGTCATAAATGGCATTTAGAGCACGAAACACTAGTAAATAAGTTAGTGCATGAGGGGAAACGGGGAGGTAAAACTGAGTACATTGGGAGTTTCGTGCTCCTTAGCAAAGGAACGCTAGTAAATTGCACTTAGAGTACTACCGAACTGCTTTTATGAGTGAAATGGGAAAGCACCTATACTCTACATTACGAGAGGAGATAAGAGTTGTCTTCGTATTGCAAGCGAGATGTGAGTAAGTAGCACCAAAGTAAACCGAATCCCAACTGATCTGGTAGTGAACTACCATTATTCAAAACGAATAGTCATTTGACGTTTTGACAGTTTACATCAGATCTAACCTCGCGTAATATTATTGTTGAATATTATCCTAGCTACACCAAAATCATATTTCATGAAATGGTTCGAGAACTCTGGCTCTGAAGAAGGTTCTGTTACTTCTTCAACAAGTGCTTGTGGAAGAGTTTGTATCAACATCAACATCTTCAATCCTCAACATGTAAATGACTAAAATTGTTAGAAACGAGACACAAGAGAATAAAAGTAATCGGTTTCATAGCTGTTTGTGAGAAAAATATGTGAAACAACATTTAAAAACAATTGCCCAATTAAGCCCAGTTTTTAGCGTCTGCCCGCCCGCCCGTAAAGCGGTGGCATTCGCAAGGGCATTTTATAGATTTCGTAATGTTTGCCCATGCGCAAATGTGCTTAGATTTGAATTTGAATTTAACAGCTGTTTTTGGTTGTTTACTTGCTCCAAGATTTTAGTAACAGTTGTTAGTAGTTCTTTCTTGAAATATTTTACATATGCATCATATATATAAACCTAATGTAGATTTTATTGCAATGTGTACAGAATCAAAATATGTTATTATGCCAGTAAATTTATGAATTTTAAATGAAATGTTGTGATCTTATAGCATCTTCTTTAGATACCAGTACTTCAAATTTTCATTGAATACAACATCATTTAATGTAATAATGTGGTTTTCCATATTTATTTAAACTTACGTACGCTGACAACTGACACTTAGAAGAACATAACAAACATAACCAAACTAAACAAAGGAGCAGAGTAATCTACCCCTGTAATAGCGCTGATGCTTTGAGGAGAGAGGGACTAAAATTTGCAAAACGAAGACAACCAAGCTACACTTGAGATAGTAAACTTAATAATAAAACGTTGCTACGCCTGTGCAATGTAGTGGGGACCGATTTTAGTAGGTTCAGCATGGATCATAGTGTTAAAGATAGGAAACGCCCGTATACAACCCATACATACGAGTGACCAGCTTTTACGTACATTTGAGACGCATGTGGAGTTTAGGCTGCGTTCCGAGTCGCGCATTTTATGCGATGCGTGCATTGAAAAACATAAGAACACTATGAGCGTTCCGATTTACTTGTTGTGCATATGTTATGCATTGGCTGCATTAGGTACCTTTTTTTCTATGCGTTGTATGTTCCATTCTAGCCTCTGTCAGGGTCTAAACTGATTTCGTGGCAAAACTTTTTATGCACGCATACATGTCAAATCGGAACGATGTATCGTTACATCAGTCGCGTAATGTGCATTATGCGCGACTCGGAACGCAGCCTTAGTCAATTGTTAGTTAGTTATTGATTCACACAAGGAATTCGTTTCTAAAGGCTTTTCTGGGCTTGGCCTTTGTAAACTCGTTTTACTCCCTATAGAAGTATGAGTAGAGTAGATATCTAGTAGTAGTAACTATTTGTGAAACTGTCGTTTAAAATATGTATAGTGAACCTAAAATGAGAAGTACATAAATCGTCATATCCGTTTTGAGCGCTGGAATCGTCGGAAGTCTATTATACTAGGTTTAGGCG
Source organism: Protaetia brevitarsis (assembly GCA_004143645.1). Taxonomy (NCBI): domain Eukaryota; kingdom Metazoa; phylum Arthropoda; class Insecta; order Coleoptera; family Scarabaeidae; genus Protaetia; species Protaetia brevitarsis. The sequence continues at coordinate 27,748 of RXPK01004592.1, read as the reverse complement.
TGTTCCTGCCACTTTGACAGACGTGTTTAATGTAATTTCTATCGTAAAAAAGTCACTCTCACCAGTAATGACTTTAGTTCCTCTATTCTACGTCGACATTACGATGATGACATATGTACTTCTCATTTTGGGTTCACTATACTTAGCTCCCATTTAATTTCCTAAATGTCAAAATGACGCTTTAGTTAACTAGAACGAAAGATGAAAGAATCATTTTTGCTCTAGAATATTAAGTTTTCTTAACACTGCGTAGGCTTTCATGGCTGATATAACTATTACTAACAATCTCTTTCGGGTTTCGCCGTGGATCAAAATATTCGCTCGACATTTCACTGTTTCAGTTATCTGAAGAAATAATAATAAGTTTTCTTAAAAGCGGAGCTACTTAGGTACTACCAATTAAATAAACTTATTGAAATGGCTAAGAAGTGCAAGTGATTTTGCAAACTAAAATAAGAAATAACTGCAGTGGTATACTTGCATCTAACTTGTATGTAATAAACCCAATGGAAATATGTCCCATAATGTCTAGGCAACTTTATGTACTTGCAGGTTGGCCCTACAGCGGCTCCGGAGGGAAAGCGTCAAAATTTATCTAATCCACAACACAACTTGGACGGGAATGGTTTAAAGTTGATTAATAATGAAGACATTATTATTGTTATTATTAAATAACAATAACAGCAGGAAACAAACAAAACAATAAGTCAAATTAAAAAGGCGGTAGAATTACTCCAAAGGGAACGTTTAATTATATTATTGCCGACCATTTTATGCGACTATTCACAACGACCGTCAATATTAACGTCAGAATAATGACTACAGTGGTTGACAGTGGCGCCATGTTGTCTCTGGTGACGCCATATCCGCAAATTGACAGAACTGTGAAAACGCCACCAAAGTCGTACAGAGGGACCCGTTAAAAATGACAAGAAGCGTCACTTTTTGTCGGCACGTTTGGTGTTTTGTCGCCGAAAGTATACGAAAGCCGAAAGACTTCTAGCGTTGCTTCATTATTTTAGCACCGGATGCATTAATTATCTTCTTATTCTTTTACACCAATCATAAAGAGCGTGTGTCAGAAAGAAAAGTTCAATCTCACCTCAAAATAGCCGCTATTTGTCATCTGTTGTTATTCGCTGCGTTAAACGTGTCTACGATAAGTACCATCAGCTGCATAGAAAACTGGTACAGTTACTTTTAGGTTGATTGATTTGGGCTGAAGCATGTCAAAATTAAACTTAATAGGTATCATTGGTCGCGTTCATCCCTTGGTATCCATCTAATATCGCTCACTTAAAACGTGATGAACGTCGAATTTTTCTGGAACGATACTGTAGCGCTACAGGAGCATTCGCCATTTCAAGTAGCAATTTTTATTTCCGCTCAGCTTGGTAGCGCTCATGTAGCAAACTAGAAATGTAGGTTATGTGTTTGTTTTTCAATAAAAAAACAAATCCTACAATAATATTATGTGCGGACAATTCTGGGGCAGTTGATTAGTGAAGAATGAACAATAAATATTTCTTTAAGTATTTTATGGCTTGTACTCTTGGCTATACCGAAACGATCACCCGCTGCCAAGAAACTTTCAGATTCTGCTAGCAACCAGATTGTTAAATAAGTTCTTTTCCCAATTTAATTTGATCGTGTCTATATTGAAAACTGTTTCCGACAATATTTTATAAATAGTAAAATATAACGAGAAATAACAACATATGCAACTGCATATTCCAAATACTAATTACTTCAAAACTTGCGCGTGACATTCGAAAATGTTCTTTGAATAAATCATCGTTAAATCGCGGTATCGTTGCTTCATAAAAATATTCGTTTCTTGGTCTTTTTATTCGGGGAATGTATTTCACTATTTCTTGTGGCTCCAATGGTTATAATAACTGTTCGGCAACCTCCCTGACATGATTTATTCATCTCATTGCTATCCGCGGCTAAATATATCAACAAATCTCTGTTTCCATACATTTATTTTATACGATACAACTTCAACAGTGTTAAACAGTTTAGGTATCGTGAATAGGTTATGTTTTGAGATGTGGTTATGTTTATGTTAGAAATGATAGCTCTTGAAGTAATATTTTGTAGTGTGCAAAATAACCCGTTCATAGCTCTGTAATTTAGATCACGAATCGATAACCTATCGCTATCTGAGCGGAAAAGTGGGATGAAACACGACCATTTATATCTGACATATATTGTCAGGTTAATATGCCGTAATTAAACGAGATTCAAAGAAAAGCTGCACAGTTTCCATGTTACTTGCCAAACAGACTATTTACACAGCAAAAATTTTCAAATATTTGGGTAAATGTATTTGTACCAGTTTTCTATGTAGCCGGAATTTTTTTCTTTTACGGAATTTGATTGATAATAAAGGCATTATTAGGGTTATTATTAAATAACAATACAAAATAGAAATAAGTTGAATTAAAAAAAAAACGGTAGAATTATTGAAGCATATACAGCCGCAATGTCCCCCCCTCCCCCGCCCTTGATAACTTTTGAATATCTTCCAAATGAGCTTCTAAATGAACTTTCTTTCCATTTAAAATTTTAAAGATTGTTACGCCCTCTATTTTACATCAGAAGCCATGCGCGTATCTCTATAGGCAAAAAATCACAAATTATCTCTAATTTCACTTTGTTTTTGTTTCATTGCTCTATCTGATACCATTCAAAAGTTATCAAGGGGGAGGGGAGGTACAATTTACGACCTCACTGTATATAATTATTCTTCATTCTCGATTACTACCAACGACCGCCTAGGTCAACGTCAAAATAATGATTGCAGTGTGGCGCCCTCTCTGTAAATTGACAGTGTTGTCAGAACGCCAAAGTCGCATTCACGGACCCGTCTGATGACTGATAAGTGTCTCTTCTTGTCTTATCTCTTTGCTGGTTCGACCACCGAGGCAGCCTATTAGTGTTTTGGGATTATATATAACCAAACATGCAGATTTTGTGTTATTTATTATCACAAACACATTACAATTCGCATTTCAACGAGAAAATAATAGCCATCCACTTCCCCTCCTAAGAACAACAGAAATCCTCTACAAAAAATCGGGGAGTTTTACATAGCGCGTAAATTTATGCCTGACGATAAATTCGCATCGGTTTCCTCGACTGCGGCCGTTCAAAAACACAAAAGAAAAACCATATGTTGACGATAAATATTCCGTTGGACGGGGACCGTAAGAAAAACCGATCGTTTCTAGAACGGGTGGGGACCATAAAACACGAACGGCGCCTCGGTAAGAACGAAATCAATGCATAAAGTGTAACGGGGGAAGCATATGCAATCCCTTATTTCTGCTTACGTAACGTTTACGCCCCCCTCGTATATGCGAGAGCGGTCCGCGGATTCGATCATCAATAATTTCATCTCGTAGTTTTATGACGGGGGTTAGGGGGTTCGCGATTATTTCTCGTAATCTGAAATCTACGGGGTACGTGGCCGCGGATTACTCACTCCGTCGTCATGGACGAATACCTAATGGCTCGTAAAACTTTTGGAGAACAATATTCGAACCGAGTAGATTTGATTATAATCCAAAAATATGCATAACAGTCGATACGGGGCATCCATTACTTTGCTTTTTAATACTATGGCCGAGTAATACATTCCCTAATTAAATTATGAAACTAATTGATTTACTCGTAAGTAAATGATGTTCTAGAAGCATTACACTACTTCAGTGTGTGTCATGACGAGCTTCCATTAAAAGTTTATAGAGAAGCAAATAAATGCGAAATTTAAAAATGTTTGTAGTGAGCCTGTGGCTGTAGGTTAGTTTAGCTAAAATATTGTCGACTTCCGGTAATGTTCCCTAATACTGAAAGTAGTTGCCAACTTTATTATTTCAAATGGAAAGGTAGTATTTTTATTTAAAATTTCGATTCTACTCCGAGTTTTAGGTCAAAGTTATCTAAGATATCATGCCCTTAATCTTTATGCTTTTCAAGATATTCGCTTTCCTTTCATCAAAATTTGCAATAAATCGCGATTTCTTCGTTTCCCTTTAAAGTTACTGGATTTTCGATGCGATATTCGATTTCTACGCGTCGAAGTGGTTCCTATGGGGTGAAATAGAAGTGATTTTGACGTTGTAAAACGATCTGAAAAAATCCAAAGGGAGGGGGAGGGTGTTGATAAAATATTTTCGTCAAAATTTTTAGAACAGATTACATTCCACTAGTTTTAACGGGAGGTGTAAGTGCCACTTTCTTCGCAGGCTTTCTACCATGCTAACCAGCCTCAAGTAATATTTGCCTTATGGTAGTTAGCGAGCAATGTAGATTAAGTTGTTCTCAAATTTTCATGGAGGATGTGAATGGATTTTTAGAAACTGTATTTAGTATGTCAGCATCCTCCTCGCGGTGCTACTTATAAAAGTTATTAATAACAATCACAATAATTTTGACTCTAAACAATTACTTTTATTTGTCGTAGTGGCATTCCGGAATCTGCTAATCCGCAGATATAAGCTGCAAGTGCAAACTGGGACCACTGGCGATTTCGCAGCCCTGAACTGTTGAAAGACAGGGTATTACTTTTAATAAGAAATATGCGATATGGGTGTGTATCTATTTGTAAGCCTTTCAAGTAGAAGAATTATCAAAAACTTAGGATCGGTAAATTATTGTAGCGCTGTATAAAACCATAAATAATTCGAAGTGTGAAAATATAGACAATTTCATTATTTTTGCCAAGTTCATTTTGTTGCTCTTAACAAATGCGTTACGTTATGTGATACCAAATGAATGAATGGTTTATGCTGAAAGGAAACGTGTTTTTTTTAGTTTTAAAATGAGGGAGAATAAAATATAATAAATCAAGAAGACCCATTGGAATAAGCTAAGAAGTTCAAAAGTAAGTAATAAGTTGAAAAAACTAAAAAAATAAATGAGGTTTTTGTAGTGCCCTTTTTTCAATTTTGGGTAAACTAGTGATAGTTAGACATGCTTATGTGAAAAGTAAACAAACATTGCACCCATTTATCCTATAAAGCAACCATAAATTGTGTTTTCACGGTCTCTTGCTTGTCAGGCAGGCATATTTGAAGTATTCGAATACGTTGGGTCTCTTAAAGGAGATACACTGCTCTGGGGTAACCCTTGTATATGCGTATTGCGCTATATCATTTCTAAAAATTTGAGTTGTACATCTTATTGTACTTATCGTAAAAACATGGTAAGTCTTACCAAAAATACTTCAATTGTAAATTGAATAGTAGTCAATTTTTTGCATTTCTCTGAAACTTAAAGCTTGATAACTCATTGTTTCTTGAATTTGTGGCATACCACGTTATTACAATAAGCTGCTCGATTGCAGGTCGTCAGCATAAGGATGAAAATTGACGTAATGTTATCAAATAAATTTGAAAACGTGTGTGGTGAATAATAAAGGGCCCAAGATAGAACTTTGTATAGAACCATAGCCAAAAAGAAACATCATCATTTAAAATTACACGCTTACACCAAAAATATGTGTAAAAAAGTGTACTGTATTATCCCTAAAGACATAAAATGGAGAATAGCAAATAATATGATTTGGTGGGTGGAAAGCTTTCAAAAAGTCCAGAAGGAAAAATGTATACTCAGTATTATGAGTTGCAGCCAAAATATCGTCAATTACCTTTAACAGAGCTAGGTATGAATGGGGAGTGGTATTACACTGCGACCTAAAAGATCTATATTTGCGTAATCTGAATTGCAATTCGGGTAAATATTAAGTAACAAAAGATGTCGCAATTGTGTTTCCAAGATCTATTTAAGAATTTAGGGCTTGGTGCAATAATGAGCTATATGGCACTTTTTGTTAAATTGAGTTTTAGATGAAGCATGGCTCCTGGATATACACTGTACAGTTTGGTGTATTAACAATAGAATACAGTTATGGAATACACTTTACTTGAAAGTTCCGTGGCTCGTTTTTACACCCAAACAAGTTTCTGAACCGTAGGCTTTTTCCCTTTTCTCAAAATTAGATTATTCGGACGTAGATCATTATTGCATCGAGGCCCTCAATTTTACACATATGTAATTCCAAAAATTATAATTATATATCTGCCTTGAGAGCGGTCAATAGGGTATCGCCGGTTGTTCTTTGATAAATGATAGATATTTGACAAAGAGTTTTTATAATGTAATTGCTTCACTTATATAAAAGATGGACAGCTTTTATAAAAAAAATTGTGGAGAGTTCTTTCACAAATTCTTTTATCAAAGATTTTTCTCAAAGAATTTCGATAATGGTGCGCAATGAGCAATCAGTGAACAACTTTTTAGAGAAAAATTCGATATAATATCTGAAGGAAGTAATTACCTTTTGATGTGAAATTTTAATTTTCGATTTATATTTTTATTACAAAGAAAATAAGGAAAAATCAAAAGCGGATCGTAAATCATTTTCTCTACCACTTCAAACCTTATCACCATTCTACCACAAGACCAACCTCCCTCTTACCCGATTAATGCCGCTGATGGAAAAGATTATAGGGAAGATTATATTTTCGTACAAAATCGCGGAGAAAAAAAGCGAAAGTTATCAGAACCCAATCGCTCCCTCCCTACTCGACAAAAACAAATTACGGAGCGCCCTATTCGCCGCTCGGCTGACCAAAAAACCAGATTCAAATTAAGATGTTCAATAAGCGATCGTATGGCTCGTAGAAGCAGGGGGCGGAAGGCTGCCGACCCGGATTAGCGATCCGTTTGTTTTCTCGTTAGGAAGGTATCGCGGCGCGGTGATTTGTAGCCCGCCCAGGTCGGATATCAACGCCGGCGGAGACCGGGTGTCTGCGCGGAAAGGAACGAAAGTGAGATATAGCGTCGACACCCGGTAACTTTGATAGATTTATTGGATCGCAGGCCGGTCGTCCCGTGGGCGAGACCGGGTTATATATGCGGATGTTCGCAGATCTTTCCATTTCGTAGAAACATTTTAATTTGCAAATCGTGTGCTAAAGTGCTAGAGTAGCTTCAATATAAAAATATATATTACGTCATCAGCATATCAGCATAGAATACGCGAATTAAAGCTATCAATCACGGTGGAGATCTAAGCCAATGAAAGATACAGCCATAAAATTTGATAGATAGATAAATTTATTTGCATTGGCAATGTGCAAAAAAGTAACTTTATTAGGTAAAACGTATACACTGCAAAATACAGATGTCAAACAATACACAAAATAGAAGACAGGACATTACATATTGCGATAAAAAAATAAAATCAGTATTTAGTAGTATAAGTATTTTAATTACAAACAATTAAATTAATTTACAATTTATTGTACAAATTTCACTATCAGATGTTAAATAATGTAAAAACAGCAAATATCAAATTTCCAAAATTTATAAACACAATCAAACGAAAATATAAATCATTTAATTTATTAAAACAAGTCTTTAATTGTAAATTGTTATTATTCAATTCAGATATCAACATTTAAAAATATAAAACTTAATTTAATAAAATTGCATCTGTCAAACTGTAGACATCTAACGGCAAAAACAGAAAATTTAGCTACTAATCCTTTTTTTTAGAAATCTGTAACATCAGTTATTGAATAGAAAATTTTGAATTTAATTAATTATAATACATGCAATAAATGTAAGAGGAACCAAAATTTGAACAAAATAAACATTTCAACATTGAATTTTTAATGATGATTTGGAAAGTCATAACCTGAGAAACAAAAAAAGGTTTTGTAGAAAAAAAATGAATGGAATAAAAGTTTTACGTGTGGAAAAAAGAGTGGATTTGAAATTATACCAAAAACAAAATAATTATACCCGCAAGATAATAAGAGTGCAAAGTAAAAAGTGAATGAAAGTTAAAAAAAAACAGTTATATCAAGTCAGTTGTCAATTTAAATCAAAAGTAATGCTTATCCAGAAATTGTTGACACATAAATCCGAGTCCAAGCAATTTTGAAGGAAGAAACTCATCGAGCGAAGTATTTTCGAGATCAGAAAAGCGCAGAGACTAGCAAGGAGACCACACATTCACGGAATAGGAAGCCTGTACTCTCATTTTTCTAATATACTGCTGTATACTGAAGGTATTTGAAAAAGCAAAAATTAAATTAAAAGGAAAAAAATTAACTCTTTTATTAAATATCTTCCCGAACAAAAATAATAAATGATCTTATTGGTATATCTAAAATGTGTACACAACAATATAATAACAATTATTATTACGCGAGTTCCTTGATGGACAGAATAAAATTCAAAATATGCGAATCAAATCTCTATATCCAAAGTATTAACAAAATGGCAGCAAACAATTATAAATTTCATGTACTCACGCTCTTGTGTCTATCTCGGAACTGCCTGACAAACTCGCACGCTGCGTACAGTCCGCCAACGGGCAAAATCACAAAACATAAAAACATAAACAATACCAGTGAACGCAAAATATTTTAAAGAGTGATATTAATTTAAAACAATTGAACATTTAAATAAATAAATCACTCAATCAAACCATTAACTAAATCTTATATAAAAATAAAAACTATATCTGTGAAATTTTTTTTCGAAACATTGACAAAGGCTTATTGGAGTAAACAAGAAAAAAAAACGGAAATTGCGAAAACCGGGGTGCCAGACCACAGCACCATTTAGAGCTCAGAAAATCGAACTAATCAAAACAATTTTAATCTTCGAAAAACACAGAATAGATTTTGGTTTATTTAATTCGCATAAGTTTCCAGCATAGCAAAAATCAAACAATTCAGTTTTAATTCTCTTTAAGACTTTTTTGCTTATGTTTTTATTTGATATTATGTACATTTTAATCACATTATGCTGCTGGTAATAGCTCTGATAGCTACAGCCATGTGATTCACTAACAACAATTCACTAATTTTCTTGTTACAGATACGATCGTTCTTATCAGAATGGATTTATTAGAGTGTTATATTCTTATTTTAAAGGTTTATGAATAAAATTTCACAATTTGATTTAATCATACAAGAGCTCATTAATTTTGTATTAAGTCATTGTATTGTTTGTAAAAGAATTAAAAATATCTGTTTAAAACCGGGATTTTAATTTTGAGTTGTATTTAAAATTAATCATTTATATATTTCAATATATTCGAGTTAATTTACTTGAGAATACACTCAAAACAATAGATCATGCAAATTGGATCATAAAAAGTATTAAGTATTAAGTTCATTCCAACATTTATTATAAAATTTATATTAGAACTTATTTAGTATTTTTTAAGGTATAGATTATATAATGTATGAAACTGTTTTATATTTTTAAGCCTCGAAATAACACCGATCAATGTCAGTATAATGGTTTTTGTTATATGAAATAACTTCTACTATATAAATGTATAATATTTTTATATTGACTAATATTATAAAATACTGCTGTTCCTATAGGTAATATCTATTTTTTCTTTTTATGTAACTGTGGTTTTCTTGAAAATAAACATTTACAAATACATACCTTCACACGCAAATTAGAGTAAGATTATCACTATCCCAATTTGTAATACCGCAACGTAATTGAGAGTAAAAATTGGTATAATATAAGTTTTAAAGTACATCTTGACTGCAATGTTTACACATAAATCTAAAAGCATAACAAATCTGCGCAGACATTCACAACAAGTTAATATGAGCCTTAAAAGTCGAAGTGATATCAAACAAGACGCCCAACTGCGTAACAATACCAACTTGGCCTACACAGTCTTTTTCTTGTAATTGAAAGATTTAAGAAGTATTTTTGTTTCATTTAAACATAATTTATTTTCATCAGATCAAATTTTTACTTTTTGATAGACATTACTGATTTGTTGATATAATTCTGCTGATTTTTTTTTCGATTTGACACCACACGTTCAATTATGTTCCAGTTCCACAAAATTTTATCTACAAAGTTTCGATATTAAATTCTATACCATTTTAAAATCACATTTAAGTACCTACAATGACCTTTGCATAATAACCTTTCAAAAAAAAAATCCTGATGGGATCGGCTTTTTAAAGCCCCGTTTACTTTCGATTTGGGTCCTCATTTTTCTTAGATCCAAACTTGCATAGACGCAGTTACCCTCTACCCAAGTATTCACAAACGATCTCCTACCTACAATAGAGTCAAAGGTAAAGTCAGGTAAGTGTGTAACCGGGGCAAGTGTGTAGTTTGGCTATATTTATTTTCAAAATTAAAATCTGGATGTCCTCTGTTATATTACACATACTAATGTACTAAACTTTATATTAGTTTTACAAAAAAAAATTCACACCTCCTAACGTGTAATAACTTAGATATCTTGTAAATTTATCATACCTTATTAAAAAGGCATCAATATAGTATTACACTCTTGACCGAACTAAAGGATCATGCTATTAATATATAAAATGTGGAACGGTTACACACTTGCCCCATTTTGCTGGGTGTGTAGTATTGACAGTGTTAAAATTTTTTTTTTTTCTAGTAAACCGTTAATAATTATAAAAGGCGTATCTATTGAAAGTTTACAACTGGGCATATATTACCGAGTTCTATGTGTAAAATGTATCAAAATGTCTTATTATGTGAACAGTGTTACATTTTCTTCACACTATGCAATTTTTACTACACACTTACCTGACTTTACCTTATATCATTTAGTGGATTTTAAACATAATGAAACGATTATATATTTCGATTACGATAACTTTTGAATTATGACCGCCATCATTTGGTGATTTTTAGAAATTTTTCTTGTAATTATATTTCAAATTTGTTTGTTTTTCACTTTTGGTTTTGATTGGTTTGATAGAAATAAAACGCCGAATATTTGACTGATATACAAATAAACTTTGTTTTGCATTCTTTTTAACGGATATTTCAACCGTAATATTTTGGAATGTGGAACTTGGAATGCATCAAAAATTATGCCAGTGTATAAAACTAAGTTATTTTTTTTTTAATTTAATAAGTACAAATACTAATTTTAGCGATGTGAATAGTTTGAACTACACTAGTAAGAACTTTTATCCTTTGAAGAAAATAAATGTACCCATATCACGGCATTTTGGCATTTTAGACACATTTATGAAAATTTCTTTCACGCAAAAAATCATAGTGATTGAAATACTATTTAATCTAAGACGAGAAATAGAATTTGTAGCGAACCAAGTTCTTAACCATGAGGGACTACATTTATTTCGGTACAAGTCCCTGATATTATATACCACTATTTTCTATTCAATTTGCGAATTCCGTGCTTTGCAATAGGGTCTTTGAAATGGTATCTACTTTTGGCAGTTCTTGCCATATAAAAACAGTATACCTGTCTGTAATCCTCACCAGTTATATACATTTACGGTTTTAAAAAAGATGATGCACGATAATATGACGTTAATTGTAAGAAAACAGAATGATTAAAGATTCCTTGAACGATGATAAACTATAATTTAAGTCTATATTTTTTTTTAACTTAACGAGATATAATCAATAAAATTATTAGTAAATCTATCAAAAACCAATGGCCTAAATACATACGCTGCAAGCCACGATCCGATGAAAATTATTAATCAAAACCCAAAAAGCGGCGAATTTACTAATGCAAACGAAAAGTTCGGAGGAATTAGGAATGCTTCTATACTAAAACATTCCGATTTCCTTACAGAATTCATCTATACCCACGATAGTAAAAGCATTCGCTCTAGGTGGATGACTTTCATTGTGTCGTAGCTCTACATTAAAAAATGTGGAAGAAATAACACTATAGAATTATATATTCTTTACAAAATGCTAGACTTCGTCAGAGAAAAATAATAGGTTTGTTCGTTTTGGCACTCCGCGTCGTAACGCGAAAATCCAGCCGCCCGACGCGGTGTAAAGTTTTTTTAACATAAGCTGCTGTGGCTTTAAAACGCCGGATTGACTCCAACTTTAGATTTTCTGATTGCTGTTCGTTTTGTCATCAAATCGAACAGAAATGCTTACGGCTGCGTATCGCTGCGTGACGCTAGTGCTAAAACGAACAAACCTAACATCATGCAATTGCAGTAAACGTTCGAAAACCGACCAAAACCACAACAAATTTTATAAAATGTGTTTTGAATTGCATATTTGAATTTAATATAAACGGAGTTGGTCGTTTGCATAATAGGCAAAAGTAACGAAAAGGTAAGTCGTAAAAAACATGCACTTCTACCACATGCATGTCATGAAACGCATTCCACAATTTTTCAAAAGTAGATCTAAAAAATATAAAGCGGTTCTATCATACGAACAAAAGTTTTCTTTTAAGCACATTACGTCGATTAGTATCAAAGGGTTCATGACAAATGTTAAACTCACTTCGCAGTCGGTGGCTAATCTGATCAAAGTAAATATATGTAAAAACTCGTCGTTATACTGCGAGATATAATACCTACTTTTTATATTATAGCCATTTATTAGCGTAATGAATTCAATTTACGAATAATATTTAGATAAGGCCGGGAGTAATGGAAAGTTAAACTGGTTAACGTGTATTCTTGATGTGTTTATTGGCCTTACCCGTAATGGAAAAAATTAAATCTACTTTACGATAAGGGATATAACGTTCTCTTTCTTTAATTACCTGAAAAGGTAAGTATTGTCATTACTTTTTTCTTCTTCTCAACTAGAATAGCACTCAGTATTAATTGAGAAATAAGAACTGTATCGTCAACATACAGTTTGGATCCATGGTTATGTCCAAATTGACTTAATGATTACTGATAAAAAACAACAAGTTTAAAACTTAGTCAGTGTTACAGATATATTGGCTTACATGTTTCGGCTACAACAGCATCTTCAGAGACATCTAAAATAGACCCAAAACAAATAGATAAAAGATACAAGAAGGCTTTAAAATTAATTACTCACGTCAGGTCAGAGGTCAACAATAAACATAGTTTGGAGTTGAATTCTTTAAGAATTTTTTTGCAAATTTTCCGATTAAAGATAAACTCATTTTGTTTCTTTAGCATTTTAAATCAGTTCAATGAGAATTATGCTAATTTAATTTTTTTAAATATCTCGAGAACTATAACAGATATCTTCTCTTTATTTAGTAGATACTTTGAAGTATTGTAATATGTGTTATTTATCCTTAGGTAGGTACAAATTATTTTTGGAAAGGTTAATAACGGGGCAAAAGGTACCTATCTTATATCTCCCACGAGACCATTATGTACGTCGAAACCGTTTTATTTTTAATAAATGCATATAGTGTGTCCACAGATGGATACTAGGTACTTGTGATAAACAAAAAAAAATTGAATTGAAATTTAATATTTTGAAACTAAATCCTGCTTAGTTTGAAACGTTTTTATCATTTGCAGGGTCTATTTCCTGCATTTTTTAAAATCCAGTAGACCTTTGCAACTGTGTCAAAACAGTTTTCGTTTCGGGTAAAGCACCTTTTCCGTTGGCAGTATGCCAAAATGTTACTAAAAAAATAGTTAGAGCAAAAAGTTATAGAGTTATGCAAATTTTTAGATTGGTCAGTCTGCTTTGATAATAATGATGGAGTTATTAATAGGCGGAAAAACTAATGAACTCCAAAACTTTTTCAAGAAGTTTAGTTGTCAGTGGGAACATGCCATACCGTTTAAAAAAAAGGACTTAAAGTTATTGTCGTATAAAATTAAGGTAATTCATGAACTTACGCAGGTAGATTTGGATACGAGAACACAGTATGTCAATGATTTTTTCTTCTGATGAAGCTTGGTTCCGCCTTTTTTGTTATTTAAATAACCAAAATATGAGAATGCGGTCGGTAGAAAACCATCACGAATTCGTAAAAACTTCATTACATCTACAAAAGATAGGCGTCTGGGTAGCAGTTTCAAGGAGACGAAATATTTTACCTATACTTTTTTAACCAAACAATAACTGCTGAAAGATATCAGAACGAATTATTACAGTCGTTTATCAATGAATCTCATGATGTCGAACTTACAGAAAGATTTTTTAGCAAGATAATGCATCGGTATCCCAACACGAACACTAACCCTCTTGCAACAATTTTTCGATACAAGAATTATTAATTTTCCTGCAAGATCTCCGAACCTGACAATTTTAGATTATTTTATTTTCCCATATTTAATTATACCATTTTTAAAACTAGACATCACACAATCGAAGAGCTTCGCAATACTATTAGAGTTTCCTGTGCCGACATAATCCCACAACTCGTCGTAAATGGTTTTGAGAATATTAACTGTGTCTTCAAAATAATGGACATTTTCAACGTGACCTTTAGTACTATTACCTTTCGAACTTATAATAAATATTTTTTTAAATATTTTTTGCACGTATTTTGGGGACATACAAATTGGACAAGTGATTAGTGCGTGCATGCACTGTGACCAATCATGGATTGCTCTAATCAGGAAAGTATTTGGAACCATGTTATTTTTACTAATATTAGCTGTTCATTAATGATGAAAAATATATTAATTAGTTATGGGCATAATCGAATGACGAAAAAGAACGAAAAGAACGAATTCGATTATGACGTTGTTGATCATTGGATTATTACAATCTGTCGATTATCGAAATCATTCCATAATGCCCACCACTAATATTAGCCTAGTTTATCCGAAATTATTTAATTATCGAATGAGCATATATTTCGTATTTGACGTAATCGGAAAATGCTTATTTATGGTCAGTTTATGGGGTGAGCAACAAAACAACTTAGGTTTAGTGTAAGATATAACCCCTGTAACTCTATTACTCTGTGAGATTGTTAAATAGCAGATTTACTAGGTATAACAGTTAAACATAGCTCTACAAATGTTAAATGCTACTCGATTCAGTAATAACGATATTCCTTTATTAATTTCAGAAAAAATACCGGAAGCTACTTCACAAAGTGATTTATTTGTTCTGAATAAAAACTTCAATATTTTGGTTCCCTAAAATGTGATACTTGCTTTTCCTACATTTTGACATTAGCTGCTAAATCATGTTTTTTGAATATAATATTTGGTGATGGAGTATTAAAAATACAGTTATATTGATTGATAAGACCGCATGTAGTGAGCATATTATATCAAGTAAAAATGAAATAATATTTAATTCAAAAAGTACTTAATATACTACTTTATTTAAAAACTGCAATTTTTTTATCGGATAAATTAGCAAAAAAAAAAACTAAATTAATTTCATTTATTTCTAATATTTTTCTTTTAGATGTAATCTCCAGTGATTTTTAGTTCTTAAAAAATCCATTCTAACCATGTCCGACCGAGACCACCTGCATAAGATTCATTATTTTATGTTTGTAAACAGAGGTGTGATACTGATCAAATCAATTCCCAAAATGTTTGTTTGCAACCAAATATGTATATATCATTAGCAAAATGTGTGACGCTGATGGTACCTTCCAGTAGTAAGTACACACTCTGAAGCGACGGTTTCTAATGTAATTACGAAAACACCACTTTAAGGCATAAGTCAAAAAGGCATCAAAAACAAAGGGTTCTCATTGATTACCAAGTAATATAAATAGTTGAATTTACGAAATGTAGTTGTTCAAGCAGACAGCTTCCACCTTGATCACCGTTAATTAAAGTAACTGCACTGTCGTCTCAGAGAGAACCGAACTAATATTTTGAGTCTTACCACGCAACGTAGCAGTCGAATAATCGTCATTCATTCCGACCGGTCTTAACGGTTATGTTTCATTGAAGGGTGGAATTAGTGCCGGTTGCCCGGTCCCAATTTGATAATTCTCTGTTCCGGATGCGAACACGGGACGCCCAGACGAGCGAAAGGGAATATTGACTGACGTGACGTGGCGAGCTGATGCTATTGTTTCACGGACGGATGTTCCGATGTTAATTAACTGAAAAGACGAATTTGGCGCCCGTAGTCGTGAGGATTTATCTGAGAACCGTGGTGGCTGCGCTACTTCAATACAACATGTGAGTATCATGGATCTTCCTATTTCGAGTTTATGGCCTACGGTATTGGCACCCGTTTACAGTTAGTTAATAGTTATTAGGATGCTTTATTGTGATTTTTACGTGATTATCTGGGCGCAGTATCTGAATGGGTGGTAAGTAGTCCTAATTCTAAGAAGTACTTAAAGTTTTTATATACATACTCATCAGAAACTAAGTTAATGAAAGATACATACCTGCCGATGCCAATATGTGGTAAAATTTCGCATAGTTTCGATTGACATAAGACGGAACTTTTTAAGATTTCACACTAGCAGTGACGGTACAAAAATACCATGCAATTAAATTCTACAATGCATTGCCCAATCAAGTGCAACATTTACCTATATCTTTGTTTAAGAATGTCTTTTAAGAAATGCGTAATATCCAAAGCATTTTATTCTATAAATTAATTTCTTCTTGTAAATTATTCTTCTTCAGAGTTCTCACTTTAGCTTAGATGAATTTATATAGAATTTTCAGTCTTGTTACTATTATTAATAGTTTATCAATTTTTAGAATATAATACTTATTATTCAATATTTGTATTTATCATTATTATTATTACTAATTGTATTTCCTTTAAACTTTTCATCATGTTTATATGTTTTTGTGACTTGTGTAAACACTGTTTATTATGCAATAATTGCATTATAGGCTGGGACAAAAACATTGAAAAGCCTTTATATCATCTTAATGAATCTAGATATAAATGTGAAAGCTATGTATTGTGTAAGATGGCATCCACCCCACAAATCCTTGGGAGGAATGTGGGGGTTGAAATGGTGTCATTGATCAAGTGAGGATTCATTTAAAAGAGGTTTAAAGACAAATATTTTTTTAGTAATTCACTACGACTTTAATCGAAAAAATTATGATCATAAAACAATTTTCCTTATACAAATAAAAGGTATGCTGAATGCTAATATATCGATTGAAAAAAACTTCTTTCATATAGTAGATTCTTTTTTACACATTTTACCCACATGTACATATAGGTACCTATGCTATCATCTATGCATTCATCTCAGGTGTAGAAATTAAATGTATGTGTCATAATAATACGCGCCAGTTACCCCCGCATTGAGGTTAGAGATTTGCAGGCTCAGAATGGTGCGATGGGGATCGCTGTTCTGATCATACTCTCTATAAGATATTTATACTTGATAAATAGATAAATATTTTGTAACGGGCAGGCATACAATTTATACTGAAAATACATTAGTATTGTAGTGAAATAGGGGAACTGCCATCTTTACGACAATTTTGGTAATACAACATATTTAACGTATTTGTTATTATATGGGTATAAAACTTTGCTATACAATAGAATAGAATAGAGTAGAATAAATATCTTTATTTGAGCGTGATACATTGTGTATGCACATGTCAACATAAAAATACAAGGCAAAATAGAACATATGTATATGTATAATGAAACCATGTTAATTTAATATAAAAAGTTGGTCAATTTCTAATCACATTATTGTAAAAAAGATATTAGCAACAGGCTTAACATTTCCCAAAAGAAAGGAAAAGTTTTTTCGTTACATCATTGGATTCCAAATCCAAATTTTGTAGAACCCGTATCTTAACCGACACGCTAGAGGACTTCGTCTGTCAAATCGCGTGATAGGAATGCTTAGTCTTGATTTGAGGATTCATATTTTTACAAGGAGGGCCAGAAAGTGTTGCCTGAGAAACTTGAGGTCAAAAGCTAACAAACCTTCGAAGAGGCAAGACCTCAATTCAATAGCTCCTTGAATTTTGTTTGCAATTTAGAAAAATAAATACAAAGTAAACATAATTAATAATCGAGAATTAAAAACAACAAATACCTTTTTTGAACTAAGAAAATCTACAAAATCAATCCTTGAACAAGAAATTAAACTGTTTTATCAAAAATCTGGACAAGAAAATGCCTTCTAGACGACCGAGAAGCTCTAAGAAGCTTTCCAGAGTATTCAGACCAAATACCGACTATTCGCAATATTCTTGTACCAGATTCCAATCCTGAAAATACATATCCCATTCGTAACACCACCTACAAACAAGTTATAATCACTCGAGGCCAGTAAAATTACTTTCAATATTATATCCCAGGATATAAAACGATAAATTTATCTTAAAACGATATAGAAATTAATATTTACTTAATATTATTCATGAAAATTCAATTAATTCCATTACTTTTGATAAAACTTTCACTAATAACGTTTAATTCAATTATCTTTTGATATACCACGCCTAAAATAAGTTACAAATAAGGAACATTTTACCTAGAATGAGTACTGAATGTTAACAATACATCAATCTAATTGTAAGTACTGCCGGCTCATAAGTTCACATTTGGATTTTAATCTCTGAAAAAAATATAAGTTTATTAATTTCATGAAAGAAAGTACTTTTCTCAACAAGGTTAACTGACAGTAAGAGGAAAGATCTTACGATAAAGCTAATACGCACCTGATAGTTTACAAAATCGTTATTATAGTAGAATGTAGCGCTTAATAATTTCATATTTTTTCACACTGTTTTTTCTTTTTTACGTTTTGATTAAACAGTTTTTATTAAGAAAAGGAAATATATTTTGTGTTGTCTAAAATTCTGGGCATTTTATTGACATTACATGAGGCCATTTTAATCGAACACACAAAGAAAGCAGGATAGACAACAAACAGGTAAGAAAGATTACCCAAAAATCCGAAGCACGAGTTACGCGCGGCGTAATAAGGTATCATATGTACAGAGATAAGATGTTTACCGCATAATAGTATATTCTGGAATAATAGATACGGATGGGAAATGCAAGCTAAGTAAATTTAACAATATATAATATAAAAAGGTACCAAATAGAATAAGAAGGAGAGTCTAAATATTGACATGAAAGTGTGAACTTCATAGTTAGTTTAAGCTCCAATTGTAATACCGTTCTTAGTGCCGTTTAGAACCTACAAATAAATTTGTTAACAAGTTTTTAAAGTGTTTTTAAAAACTCCCCGCTCTACCAGAGCCTGTTAACTCACGATCCTTTGAGATACCTGAGAAGAAAAAAAAAAATCTCATCTCTCCCCAGCTTGCAGATGTGTTAATTATCGCAGTACTAACTCATAAGTTATATTGCTAGTTCCGGGTACAGAATCTTTAATACCCTAATTAATTCACCTAGTACCTTATTTATCTACTATGTGAATTGTTTAAATCAGCAGATTTCTGCATAATCTGACAAATATAAATACCAAGTTAAATTCGAAATCTTCAGTGTAAATTATAATTTTATCAATTAAAAATTGCGATAAGAAATAATTTAAAAACAACTGGTATTTACGCCAAAAGTGTAAAATAATGAATAATTGTTGCTAATACCTGTTCTATTAATATAAAAAGAAAGTAAATTCAATTAATAAAATTCAGGGTTTTATTAATTCAATTTACTTTATCAGTACAAATTACTGCCAATTAAGCCTACAAAATTCGCTGACGCTTCTCATCATGTTCTAATTAACTGCGTTAAGCTGTCCCATCGTTCTCGTTTAAAACGCAACCGTATCTCCTGTGACAGAGGCAAAAATTGAACCGATTCAGGTGGTTTATTGACCCACTCTTGTCTGGTCTATTTTACCATGTTTTACGTAACATACAAGGCAAGCAGGTATTACACGGCATACCCAAACAGACAGACGTATACACATCCAGCCAGTTTAACCAGCAAGCAACCCTGATATTTTAACATTACACGCGTCACTGAGTCAATTTCTTGCGACCCGAGGCAGTCGGCTGTCAAATACCGCGCGTTGTGCGTCGGAACTTCCAGAGAGGTTAACTTTAATCACAATTTCTTGGTTTCCGCGCCTCGGGGCGAATCCATATTCCATTAAGATTCGTTTAGTGCGCTTGGATATTGGATTCTCGGGCGAGAATTTTTGCGTGGAATCGGGAGAGAATAGGGAGCGTAGGAACGTCGCCATCAATGGAGAAGGAGGAAAACTCGCGCCCACCCATTACGCATCGGCAGCAGTCAATTAAGAAAGACGCGAAGACGATTTTTGTCTCCGGATCGATTGTGGGGCGAGCGATCTCGCGAAACGGGATGGAATAACGCAATTATCGATTTAGGCAAATGGAATTAGGAGGGAATTGAATCACGTAATTAGGCGATTGTAATTGGGACGTAATTTTATAATTGTTTCCAATTCAATTTCGCCCTTCCAAATTAAGTAAATATTAAGGAAGGAGAAATATGGCGATTGTGGGACTGCAGTAAGTGCGTTCAAGAAGCAAGATAAATGGGTTATTCGAGAAAACGTCTTGATTATAAATTTGTTTTATACCCTAGCGACTTTGCTATAGTTATAACTAGAGACCGGATTATATGCAAAGAAAATTAGAATATATGCGCATATATATATGCATCGATTTTTGAGAAAATATGCATAAACCTGGGGCATATATGCAAAAAAATTGCGACAACATGCAAAATTTTTACATAAAATAAATAAGAGCAGAAATTTAAACATTAACTTTATTGCACAAAATTTTTTCACAACATATTTCTAAAACAATTTATAATTAAATGTTTTTCAAAATTGTGTAAAGGAAAGTTTTCTATCAGAATACATATGTTTCGAAATAGAAAAGCTTCTTTCAACATCCACAGATGTAATTGGTGCATTTTTTAACTTTGCAATACATTCTAAACTAAAATGAATGTCGAAATCGTTTACTGTTTCACCTTCCAAAATTTTCTTAACTTTCTTCAATTTCAAATACCCCGCATTTTTATTTATCGCTTTTTTAAATTTATCGTATACAGAATTACCTATTGTACCCTTAACCTTTTTACATAGCATATCAAATTAGTCTACTATTTCGACTGTTTCCGACAGCGACATCCCCTTGCGTTTCTAATTTACGAATGGAACTTGAAGTAAAGCTATAATTTGTCTTAATATAGAAAAAAGGTTTTGTAGCAATTCTGTTGATGTTACTATCTTTTTACAGTTTTCTAGAGCAATGCAGTCAGCAGTGATTTCAAGAATTACATTTTTTATTCCTTCAAAATTATCGGCGAAAAAATTGCAGCTTCTAACCATGTACCCCATCTCGTAATAAGCGGTTCAGGAGGCAACTTAACACCGGGAAGTCGCTCCTTATAAAATTGTATTCGTAAAGGAAAGTTTCTATCATTCGTAAAGGTGCTTTTGAAAATACTTTTTTGACATTGCTAATTAAATCATTAATCAAAGGGAATTGATTCCTAATGTCTTCGGCTACACGATTAAACCCATGAGCTAAACAAGTGGTATGAATAATGTTACTATAAAAAAATTTAAAATTTTGCGCGGCTTTTATCATGTATGGTGCAGCGTCGGACAACATTAGTAAAATTTTTTCACAATGTATACTTCCAGATAAAAAGAAAGTTAATAAACCTTCTTGAACGAATTGGGCAATTCACATTATTTGTATTTTGAAGTTCTTTACGATTAATTAAATATGATTTACCTACAATATCTTCATGAGGAATTCCTATTAACAAATGGGCTATATAACGGCCACATTTATCCGTACTTTCATCTACCATGATATAAATAAAAGTATTGCCTACCAATTGTGCTATTGTTTGCTGGTAACAAGATGTGACATAATTTTTTCGTAAGGTACTTTCGTCAGGTATATTATGTTTGCAATTAATATTGTTTAATATTGCTAATGGTATGTTAGACGAAATTAATACGTTACACAGATCCATATTATATTCTTCTTGTTCTGAGTTTCGTGAAGTTGATGCTACACATTGACGTATAGATTGCTGTACACATGCAGATCGCTTTAGTTTTTCACATTTTCCAATATGTGATGGAGTTTTAGCGTTTTGATCAATCAGGTATTTTCTCTCAGAAGACACCTACAATAACAATTGTCATTTTATATTAAAACTTAAAGAATTTAAAAATAATTGTAAAGCTTTTAGTAAAATTAAACTTACCAGTTTACTGCAGGCTCGACAAAATATTTTGTCGTCATCCTTTACCAGTTCAGGATATGGCTTAATCCATAAAGAAATTTTGTTCGCTATACTCATTGTATGTACGCACAGTATTTAAAAACGTAACACAATTACATGCTGTTTCGCTCAAAGATATTCAAGGAATGAATAGTTTATTTGGGAATTAATAATAATAAAATGTATTTACGACATCCCTTCTGCTAGGCGAAATTCAACACGTGCTGTTCTTGGGAAAAAGTATTAGAGAAACCAATGTAAAAGATTTATCGTTCTGAGAATTGTCGGTTGTCGATCTACATTAAGAATTACTAAGAATTTTTAGTAATAGAAAGGATAAGAAAAAGCTTAAATATGCAATGCAGCTTTCGTAAAAATATGCACATAAATGCCTAAATATGCAATATATACAATCACTAATTAGCGCTAATTAACTTCAATTGGTGTAATACGTCTACATATAAACTATAATTAAAGATATGCAAAAAAATAAAATATATGCACTTTGCATATAATCCGGTCTCTAGTTATAACTAAACGAAGCTAAATTTACCAGAGATTATAATTCCTAATTGAGATCTTGACATTCTAACCCAAGGTACATTCAACAGCGTAGTGCTTAACAAAATGCAGAACGCTTTGCAAGTTCTCTAAGCATGCACTGAGAAGGAGGAAGGTCGAAACATCGGTCCCTCCAAAACGATGACTATTTGCGAGAAGAAGGAAATTAGATGGTTCTGCACCCCAAAAAATCGAAATCGAAAAATACAGCTATCAGGTGAAGTGAAACATCTTGGCACTATCATTGACTCCAAGCTTACTTGAAATCAACAGCTTCAAAATATTAAAACCGATTAAAGAGCCGGTGGAAAAGCATGGAGGTTAAGACCTAATATGATTTATGCACATACTGGTTGGATCAATAGTGTGGACATACAACAAAATATTGAATACAATAATCGTAACGAATCAGAGAGCCTTTGTTTTAAAATAACTTAAAGATATACAGAGTGTTCAGTAGAATAGTGCCGGCATAGAATCCTTTTTTTTCTGAATGACATCCTATATATTTTTGATGATTTAATGATTGCATTGAAGTAGCTTTACAAGTATAAAATGTTTTTTTTTTTATTTCTAATTGCTGAATTGCCAAGTTATTCAGGAAAACATGTCAAATTTCGACATCAGTAGTAACAAAATGGTAGCCGTGGTGTTAATTTTCCAGAAACAATAGTTGGTAATAATCCAGACAGGAGATGACTGCGGGTATAATATGATTATAAAGTACAAGCTGTTTTTTATGAGAGGACAAATATATTAATCTTCATATGTCATTTCTACTTTTTAAATGGAACACCTTGTATTTTGTTGTTTCCTTTTATTCCTTTTTATTCCTTTTTACCTTCTGTTAAGGTAATGTTATATTTAAGTTAATATTTTCCAAGCTTCTATGACATTTTCGTAATCAAGGACCAATTCTTACTGTTTTATATTATGTTGCAAACCTGTCTTAGTCTAGAACTCAGTTCAGTGTTTCTGCTGATGATGATAGCTTTGCTATTGAAACGTAGGTCCAGTTTAGTGTAGTTTATGGTGAGGGATCTAGGAGAAGTTTGCATAACTGGAGGTTAAAGGAAGAGCATCTTACGATGATTTAGCCTTTTTGGCATATATGAGTTTGATATGTATATACATAGATATAATTTGTATAATGCCAATAAATTGATATTATTATTATTATTATTAATATTACCAGTGCCACAGTTTGGAGTATTTTTGTCTTATTTTATGTTGATTAATAGGCTTTAGAAAAAAATATTGACCAATATGAAATTTACTCAACAGCAAGTATTTATTTGAAAATAAGTGGCTATTTTTGACAATAAATTTTCCAAAAAAGGATTTGATTGACATGATTTATGTACTAGAAGAAAGGGAACAGAATTTTGTAAGTCTTCATACAAGAATCTATAAGCAGAAATACCCACATAGAAGGCAGTCAAATGCAAAAGCGTTTAAAAGACTTATGGTAATATTCGATGCAACTGACACCGTTTCCTATGAAAAACAACCTTACATGAAGATAACGAACTGGTAGTTGTATTGAGTGTGACTGAAGTTCCCCATGTTGGCACTAGATCACTGGAAAGCAACTGGAGGCGGACTTTAAAGAAAAACAAGCTCCGCCCTTATCACATTAAGCTAATGCGAGAACTCTTTTATGCTGATTTCGAAAGTCGCGTTCGAAATCTTGCGCATGGGCCCAGAGAAAAGTAAGTATTTTACTATTATGCAACTGAATCTCCGAATTTTGTACGATTTCACAGCCAAACGAGGTAATCACTAAATGTTTGGGATGGTATTGTAGGCAGTTACGTAGTTGGACAATGGTATCTGCAGTTTTTGCAGCATGAATTGACAGATTTATTAGGCAATATTCCTCTCTACGTGCAACAAAGATGTGGTTTTTACACGACGGAGCACCGGTTCACCATACGAAGGAAATAAAGGCATTTTTTATATCGTGATGGACAAAAATACAGCAGCAGAATTTAGACATGGTTCATAATAAAAGTGTACGACCACACTATAGCTAACTTGAGTGAAATGAATAAAATTCTAGCAAGTAGATTGGAATCAAATGGAAACGTTCAACTTAAAAAACCGCTGGTTTCTATGCCTGGTGGTGAGGTCTCCACAAAAACAAAAATAACTCATAGATCAATCGTATTCTACGCACACTTGTGGAAAGCAGATAAGATACTTTTCCAATTTTTTTTTTAGAAAACTAGAATGTCCGAAAATGCAAAAATTCTATTGACGTTTTGGTTAAAGGTATTCAATCAAAGCAACATACAAATACAATAGAACAATAAGCGAATTTGGGCAAGAAATTGAACAATTTTGTAGTAACTCAATGTTAGAAGAACTAGGTGTAATGAAAATAATATATTAATTTATAATTATTAATATATAAAACCTTTACGACCGATAAACGAAAAGATTGCAATAAATAATAAAGAAACCAAGAATTTTAAATGAAGGTCTCAACACTGCCACAGATAATGAAAGGGACAACCCTTCTGTCTCAAATATACTTCATTTTAACTGTTTATGGGATAACGGAAAAGGATTTCAGTGCCATTTTATTATAAGCGATCTCTTGGTAAATGCAAGTGAAGAAAAACATTATTTATATACGGGCGACACGCTATTGGTCATCAACGACTAACAACCAACAATAGAATTCGTTTTGTAATGAAATTGATCACTCTTACCTCTTGTTTCAGAAATATCTGTTTTGTAAATAACGTTGATAAATAACTTTACGAATAATTTAGTGATTTTAAGTTGGTCACATTATGACAACACACCCCTGTGACCATTTCAGGTTATTTTTTTTATGTGTAATTTATAGACGTCATCATGAAGTTACCAAGCACATTCTCTACTTTTTTTTGACTCATATTCGTGTTTTAAAACGTGTCTTTTTAATATTATCCTAACATTAACAATTTGTCGATGTCAATTAAGTGATAAAGTATATGTATTAGTAAAGTTATAAACTGAAATAAAGCAGTTCTCCACACTAAACTTTCATACTCCATTTAAAAAAAAAGTCAACTACGACACAATTTATAACGCACATTTACTTGTTTCCTCAACGACGTAATCGCCCTATTTATATTAACGTATTAATATGCTGTTGAAAGGAAGTTTTAAAACAAACTTTCAGTTTTAGCTTACAAGAGTGCTTAACTAACTGTCGATACATGAAACTAGGAATACGTGCACATGCGAAGCTCCGGCTTTATTTACATACATTATATGGTTTCATGCGGGATTTCGCCTGAAAGCATTCGCTTGATGTTAATAATGAAATAAACTTTTATATCAAAAACTCCGTATGCGTCCTAACTAATTTCCCGTACTTACAGATTACTAAATCATCTCACAAAGCGAGCAATTTAATTGGACGGATTATTTTAAGCTGTTTCAACTAGTAAAGTTAAGTTGTTAATAGCTCTGTGGTGATTTCTTTCTGTTAATTCACATTTCTATTACTATCGTCCCAAGCGATAGTTTAAATAAATATAATTATAATATAATAATTAGTAATAAAATTTTACCAATCGTTATTTATACAATTAAAACAGTACGTTCGACAATTAATCTTCCTTATAATGTATTATATTGAAGTACGCGAATTAGCACAAAAGGCATGAAGATAGTTATTTCTAAATTTCTATAAATAACAAGAGCAATATAGTTCCGAAATATTAAACAATCAATACTTCAAACATAAACAACTGGGCACGGTACTGCTTAACTCTAGGATTTACATTTAGTGATTAATATTAATAAGGAGATTATTATGTTAATTATTGCTGATAAAACAAATATACCCGGAGAAAAATAGCTATTACAAGTTATTATAAATATAATCAATGGTATTAACTCCGGGCAATAATACATTTCCTATAAAATAGCATGCATTCATATATTACTATTTATTAAAAAAAAAACTATATAATCTAATATAATTATAATAAAACTAATTATAAAATTTGCTGTTACTATTTTTATTATCTATTTTTCTCAGTGTACACACCTAAATATACAGGTCATACTATGAAATAACTTAGATATAAAACTTTTCCTTCTCTATTTCAGGAACACACAGACCTGAAAGTATATTCAGTGTCATTGTGACTTTATAAGCTGCGTAATGTCAGAAGCCTCATTTTTTATTTAAAGATTTAATCACGGCAGCAAAAGCTTTGTATGTAGTACCTGAAAAGTAGCCTTTGTTAGTTCTAATATTATGAAAGCCAGGGAGAGTAAGCTTACCGGAGCTGGCCTAATAGCTATGACGGCCACTGCTAATAATTTACACTAAAAACCGCATATCATAGAAACTGAGTTACAATTTTTTATACCATATGCAAACAATAGTAATGTTCTATTGCTAAGATCTGGCATAATAATTTTCATTATACGGTCTGCTCAAACGCGTGTTGATCTAAGCACAATTAAGACAACAAGCAATTGAATGTAGTATTTTTGACATAATTAGAAACATATTTCTTTACCAATTTGTCACCATCAATGACCTATTAGTTTGATAGTACCAATTTTTGCTTCAAAATTACCAAACAAGAGAACTAAGCAATGCAAATAATTGTTTAATTCAATCACTCATCACATTTTACTTCAATCAATTATACCGTCAGGAAAATACCTGCAATGAGTTAACCAACATTTACTTAATTTAACAGTACTGTTTGGTTGTATATGGCGAACCAATTTTTTTTCCACGAACGCAAAAAAATTGTTAGGTACTTGTTATTTACAACAAATTTATATTCTTATGGTAACTTTAGCAAGGGGTCAGTCGAACCCTTTAAAACGTATCACATGAAACATTATTTTTTCTTAACATAACTCCCTCTGTACACGAAAAAGAGAACGATTTGGTTGCTAAATTTGGTTGTAGTTATGATAACCAAAATTTTAGTCAAATTAACCAAATCCGTTCGGTTAATTCAAATATCCTTCAACTTTCGACTATATCATTTAAATAAATATTCAATTGAATGAACTATTATCTTTGTTCTTGTTTTAATAACACACTTATTTGAGTAAATAATGTGAAGGGAAGAACATGGGGTTGATATTCTAGTAATCACGCCAAATGTTTGCCCCGCGTATTATGGGTTGATCGCAAGAATCACTCCGCTGCCGTAGTATGCGGTTAAGGGGCCCTGTTCAATGATTCACAGTCTGT
>RXPK01004591.1:0-18139 GCA_004143645.1 Protaetia brevitarsis | reverse complement strand
GCTACCATAAAAAATTGGCGATGACGTCATATCTCAAATTGTGGACACGCTGTATAAATTTTTCAGATGTATTAAACAGTGGCAATTTAACATCAATCGAGTGTCGAGCATATTTTCCGGAAGAAATACTGCTCTGCTTTACTGAATTATTCCAGATACGACCCACTGTTATGTTATACAATTATTTCGATATGACGATTTTAAACTTGAACATGGCTTTCATTTCAAGCCGAAATATGTTGTTTAAAATATAGTAAAGTAAATATGTAGTT
This sequence comes from Protaetia brevitarsis, assembly GCA_004143645.1. Lineage (NCBI taxonomy): Eukaryota > Metazoa > Arthropoda > Insecta > Coleoptera > Scarabaeidae > Protaetia > Protaetia brevitarsis. The sequence continues at coordinate 17,867 of RXPK01004591.1, read as the reverse complement.
TAGGAATGAAAGAAACAATTGTATTTATACATCCAGAACAAAAAAAAAATAAAGCTCTCCTTCAGATTGTCGCATCTATTCAACTGGAGAAAAAGAGAGCATCGTCCATGAGGCAAATTCCTGATTCAATGAAGTAGTGTATTAACAGTGTATAATAAATGTATAAAACATAGAAACATTCATTTCATATATCGATAACTGGTATATGATAAACTATATTTCTATATTTACAATACTGGATATAAAATATTATTAAACGTTTTTTCAACTGTTTAGTGCATTATAAACAGTTATTCGACGTTTACTAGGCGTATATTCGATCGTTTATTATAGTGTAAGTATAAATCAAAATTAAACGGTTTATAGTGTTGTTTGAGATGGTTACAAGCAATTATTTCTAAATCGGTTGATAGTATCAATATTTTCTCTATTACATTATTGATGTTTGCAAATCTAATATTACAGAACTATTTAACGGGTTCAAGTTCAATGTACTACATATTTTAATCTGAGTACGTGTTGAGTTAAAATTTTGCTTTTTCAATTAGCTTCAAACCTATTTTTTAACGAGGTCAAAATTTTTCAAAAATATTCTAGAATGAAATTGCGTATTTTTTCTTTTTTAATATGGTTCACGCATTTCCAGTTCCAAGTTCTTACGATTCATGACTATGTGCAAGTTCCAAATAAGCACGGCGCATATATTATTCATTTGGGATATCGATTATCGCTTTTATCGGTTCGATGGGGCGAAGAAGAAAGAAAAGTTTAGGTCCGAGCGCCAAAAACGGCATCGATTCGAGGAAATCCGCGTAAAATATTCATAGAATGCGTGAGGAAGGGAAAGCCCACCAGCGCGGGCTCGGGATAAGCAGGTGCTAATGTTTCGTCATTCAGGGGGAGAGCGTAATTTATGATAGCAGATAATAATGCCTATCATTTATTGTTAAGTGTTAAGTACGTGGGAACTATGGCCATAAAGTTTCTTTTTTCTAATTTATTGTATCTATAGTTTTAAATATCAATATTGATATAAGTAGTTAAAAATATTTGATTGATTTATATTAGCTCGTAAGGTTGCATATATTAAACGAGGTATTGGTCAATACAGGATATCTCATTTTTACTTCGCCACATATTTACTCGGAAACAAATGGAAGTAAGAGGTTGCAGTAAAAATCCAGGGATTGAAAGACGACATTCTACAAAAAAATTCTGCAAAAAAAAATAAATTACAACACCTTTTATATAAACTCAATCTTACATTCCTGTTCCGCAATTCATTTTTGTTAAACTTATGTCTCGATCTTTTCCGCAAGTTTTCGCTAACTCTTCGGCTTACAAATCCGGTCACATGCATTGATTCGAAAAATTCGTAAAAAGTATCTCAGAAAAATGAAAAAATTAAGCAGTTAAGTCATAAATGATTGAAGTAAGCCGCTTTTATGAAGTATGACTTTTGCCGCTACCATCTCTTCTAATGTCAAACTAATCCATAAAATTGTGCAATTTGACAGAAATGTAAAGTAAGTGTTGATTTCGGTACATCATATAATAGATAGGCAATAATAATCTGGAAACATAAACGATTCTGCTGTCTATTCTTCTTAATATTATCAAAATTGCGTTCAGTTTCGTTTAAATTGCACAATTGACATTAGGTTACTAGCATTCCTGCCAATGTTATTGTAACCATATGAAGCAGTTTCACATTAGATGGGATGATAGGTAATTGTACTATTTAGCTCAAGAAATATAGTTTTGCGGATATGAGCACGATTTGCGTGCGCGATACTCGTAAAACAATTTCTGGCCCTGTGTTGCACACTTTTTTTTTAAGTGATAAATCTCAACTTTGTTGAAAGTGGAAAAAATGGAAGCCAAGGAGTTAAGAGTTACTCATGTTACATATTATATTACTTTAGTAGTTTAATGTTTCCGAGAATAAATATTTTTCATTAAGTTTTCTTCTTTACGAATAATAAGTACAATGGAGGCATCAGTTATATTAGTAAAAGATTGCACAACCGCTTATTCACAACTTATCCGAAAAATCTTTCCATCAGTATTGGAAATAGTTTCAGAAATGATGTAATGAAAATTCTGTCATCTGTCTTTAAAATCTATTATTTATAGAGATGCAAATCTTTCTCCATTTAATCTAGTGCCATCTCTTATGATTTTCGAGACCTGGAGATCACTGTATCTGTTAAAAATAAATATTTTAATATTTGTGAGAAATGATATTAGCTTGTAATTGTTCAGTTGGATTTGTATCCGCTTTTATTCATTAATTTAATAATAGACTTTTCTACTGCATTAGGAAAGGTTTCGAATGTTAGGCTAATGTTCATTATCAGATATAATGTTAATAAGTCAACATTTATCGAAAATACGAATTTAATTTAAGGAATAAAAGAAATTAAAAAAAAATGAGTAATTAGAAATAGTATTGAAGAAATTGATTTCTAGATTTTGTTTGAAAATGTTGACGGAAATAAGCAACGAAACGTATTGCTGTGGTTAGACAACCCAATTTACTGAGTATATTTGTGTTGCATATTTGTGGGTTATTTTATTGGTTGTTTTCTTTGCTAAAACAGTTGTTCAGTTTACCGAGAATTTTTCACAATTTTATTTTGGTTTGTATAAGTTTAGCTAAAGAGTTGATTGAATCATTTTAATTTATTTAGTGTTAAGTTTATTTTAATTATTCCAGACATTTAAATGTCTATTGTTTGCTTGTGTAGATTTAATGCAGATTGTATTAAATATTATCGTGTGTTATACGACTGCGTTGTAGGTTTTTGAGAAAGGGATTTTTGTAAGAAAAACAGTTGTAGAGTTTTGTCAGGGACTTCTTTGTTCGACTATTGACGTGAGTAGACGTATTTTTATATATCATTGTTGCCATTTTGTAATTCATTTAATATTGAAATTAATTTCTGTAAAAATTTAGTCAATCAAGGTTTTCTTTTTGTGATAACTGTTAATATATTGAAGTGTGCACATTATAGATACAAGATCAATTATTATTTTTTGTTTAGGAAGATATATTTTTAGTTTTTTTCTCACTCATTATAGTTTAAAAAGTTAATTTTCCGTTATTCAATTTTTGCTGTTTCATTTTTAATTATCTATCACCTCGGTTAGGTGAGTAGAAGCATTGTTCTTGCATTTAGTTTATTTTAATTTGTGAAACCACGCAGATAGAAATTCTAGAGTTGTGTGTTTTGGATTATCTTCCTGAACAAACAAAACTTTTGCTTTGCTTAGGGAATAGCATTGTCCTATTTTAATTTAGAGTCAAGTGCAGTTTTTTTTTAGGCCAGAACCTTAAGTTCAAGTTCTTTTTCTGCATTATCTGTAATTTAACCCGTTGTTGAAATAAATTGACTGTTAATTTGCGTGATTAGGTTAAAAATTCTGTTCTTTTATTTTATTTTAAACCCTTTACATTTTTTTCTGGTAATTAAGGAAGTTTGATTTCATTCTTTCACCATTTACCTTTCGTGGTTAGATTCATGTTGTAATTCGCGAGGGTAACTCTGTGGTTAATAGTTCTTTTGCGTTTGTAAATTTTTCCGTTGAGCTAGCAAATTTTATTTTTCTTTTTCATTTTAAAATTTGATTTAATTCAATCAGTACACAGCAGTATGAAGCCACCTAAGTGAATAAAAAACAACATCAAATTACAATATTAAGATCAGAAAGAAAAAGAACAAGTGAATGTATATGCACATGTGTCTTAATTAAGTTTATTTTAAAAAAATGATTCATAAGTGTGACAATGCGAAAACATTTTAAAAATGTTGAAACGGAGACCTTGTTATGAGGTTAACAATAGCCCCCCATTCAGAAAATATTTAAAGAATTCAAAAGCAGCCTAATAATAAAATCAAATCAAACCACGAGGATTATTGGGTCGTATATGAGTAACGCCAAGGTTGCACGTCGTTAGTTAACAAAAGTGTATCAAAGTCAATCACCTAAAAATCGTTAAGCTGGACGTGTTCAAAAATAATTTCCGCTAAACTTAATCATACAAAGAGGCGGTGGAACGCGACGGCGGCGTCGTTTATTTTATTTTAACGGCGAACCGGCGATTTTTCCGACCGACTTTTTCTCCTCTTTAACAACGCAACGGAGGCCGACAACGGAGCAAGCGAGCGGCAAGCTCGCCGTATACTCGGTTCCGTCTAAAAATACCGTCGCGGACTCTCTCTCGGATGCTTATATGCGAATTTACGCTTCTGTTTACGTGTGAGGGAACTACCTCAAATATATTTGCATCGGTCGGTTCCGATTTTAACGTAACATAAAACAGATACTACATAAGCAAGCGGGTGCGCCGTTTTACGCGTCCTCGCATCTCCACTTTCCACGTTCCTCCGCTATCTCTTTCTCTCTCCTGTTCTTTTTTTTTTTTATTTTAGCTTCGAATTTATTGTTTTTGAGAAGAAAGTTCTATTTGTAGCGGGGGCGACCGACTCGAGCGTGCGTATCGTTCCGCGATGTTTATAAAAATCGGAGTCGGCACCTTCTTCTTCCCCGAGAGTTTCAGGGAGAATGGCGCTGTAAATGCGCTACGTAACTGGCAGATGTTCTTGATGTAATTCAGAACCCGAGTAATGTTCCCGTTTTTTTATTCTTTTCGCTTGGAGTTTATTTCGTATTTTGAAGGAAATATTACTTAAGTGTGTATGTGATGCCGATATGGACAATGCTAATCAACTCTAAATGTAAACTGAAAATAGTAATTATTATACAGTAGTGTTGGTGAAATTATGCATAACGACACTTTTGTCGATTTTTTAATGGAAAATTTTAATATTCTAATGTTGTATTTTACCTTCGTAGGACTTACTTGAAAAAACTTACATGTGGCAGTGTTGGTCAAGATAGGAGAAGCGATTAAATTTTTACAACGACTAGATATACTCGTGTTTATTCGCGTCATGAGTGGGAAATAGTGTTAGCCAGCGGTTTTCCAAGAGCCGACAAAACACGAGTACACACAAAAAAAAAATCTATTATCAATCTGAATATTTTTATTTATTCAGAAATCGAAACTTAATATATATTATTTAAATGAACTAAATCTTAAAATAAATTCTCTGAAAACACAATATACTCTTAGAACAAATAGTGTAAATATTTGCATTGCAAGTATACTTCCTCCAAATGAACATTGTTATTGTTGTAAGAAATAAATTTATGCAATCATAGTGAGAAAGTCTGTAGATTTAAAATAAAACCCCTTATACGTTTGGATAATGAATTACTATATAAAATTATTAAATGTTTTGTACTGAAAACATGAAATATCAAATTGAAATTACCATAATATTGAAACATTTGAAACGAATTTTACCCCACCATTTATTGCACTAAAACTTCTCTGTGATTGGTTCACTCTTTTTTAGGGGAGTTTAGGGGGTTTTGCGTATACATACTGCTGTGTACTGATGGTACCAGCATAAATGCAAAATGAAAAGTAAAAAAAAAGAAAAATTAAATTTACTAGCTCAGCGGATAAAAATAAAGGGCGCATAAGAGCACCTAATCTCAAGGTTACTCTCACAATTGAACTAATCATGAAAAGTAAAAATGTGGGTGAAAGTAATAAAAAATAAAAGAACAGAAATTTTGAATGACGTTAAAAATCATAAATTTTTATTTTTAAAAAAAAATTACATACAAATTTGCAGAAAATAAAACCATAGACTGAGAGTCCTGGCTGAAACAAAAAACTGCATGAATCTAATTTACTAAAGGACAATGCAAATCCTTCAACAAACAAAAGACAAATTTGTTCTAGAAAAAAAACCTTTTTTCACAAAAATCCACGTGGTCTCAAAATTTTAAAATAACCTAAATTAATTTAAACGTGGACAAATCAAGTAAATATACAAAAATGAAATTTAATACCAGGCAAAATGCTTCTTTTCACCTAACCCGAGGTGATTAATTACTCAAAACTAAACAGCAAACTAGAAACTCTTTAAACTTAAAATACCTTCTAGAACAAATATAATAAAAGATCTTACATCTAAATTGTGCACACAATAATATAATGCCAATTATTATTTAACGAGTTCCTTGAAGGATGAGAAAATTTCAAATAAAACGAACAAAGCTTTAAAATTAAACGAAATTACCAAAAATAGAAGCAAAGAAAATAAAATAACCATCTACTTACACGCAATCGTTCAAGTAACTGCCCTTCAGGGGCCCAAACATCGCATACATATAACAAACAGATGCGTGCCAAAGCAGCGCACAAATGCAAAGATCATAGAAGAAGAATTCTTCTAAGAAGGACACAAACTACATGATCAAATAAAAATATATTACAGAGTGAAAATAATTTAAACCAACCGAACATTTAAATAAACAAATTAAACAATCAAATCAAATCAATTAGCAAAATCTTACTTAAAAATAAAATATTAATTTCTGAGAGAATTTCCCCGGCACCTTGACAAAGACAAATCTCAATAAATAAGAAAACACTGAATTTACAAAAACCGGGGTGCCAGGCCACAGCAATACGCTTTACTTGTCACTTTTTGATTGCCCAGCGTGTTGTTGGTTGAGAGTGTAAGTAAATCTAAATGGATACCCCAGCCGTTTCACAGCTACTTAGAAAATGGGGTGGAGTGGGGCTGATGCACAGGTGCTACCATTAAAATATTCAAAGGTAAATACGTACGTGTTATCTAATATTAAAGGATTACTGGTTTGAAAAACTTTGAAATAATACTTAGAGTCAGCGCCATTGTGTCGATAATATATGAACATGGTAGGTGTGTACATTAACAAACATATGTAATAGGTATTTACTGGTTATTAGTTTTCAGTAGGTAATACCAGCAAATTATTATACTGATTGAAATTATTTCAGTAACCAACGCCGACTAGATACCAGGCACACGCATTGAGTGGGAAGTATCCCGAGAACACCGGTCGCAACGACGGATACGCATAACATCTATACCCCTACGCATCAATATCCCGTGTGCACTCCTGAAGTACCCCGATACGTTACCTTCTCCCAACCATTGTAAAACTATAAAGTATGACAGTAAATTTATTTAATTACATAATATTCCTTTATTTATTAATTTTTCCCTATCGAGGTTTTTTTGGTGTTACAGACACAAAATTAGTAGATAATTATTACCCTTGAATAGTAGAAATGCTTAGATTAAGCAGGTAAGTATTATCAGTTCAATATACTTATATTTTGGGAGCAAATAATGGCAATACTTCAAATAATACTTTTATAGACTTCTATCAAATGTACATAAATTATTAAGGCATGAATATGATAGTTTCCAGTTTAGAAAATCGATTTACTCAAATCTAAAATAATTATTTTTGTGGTGAAAATATTATATGTTCATAATGATTTTAGTATATTGATTACATTTGAACTAAGAAATTGTTTCGTTTAACAAATGCACAGGTTTGGAAAACTGAACAAATTTTATTCTCAATAAAAATACATCATCTTCTTGCTTATATAGGAAGTTATGTTATATTCAATGTGATGCATTTATATTCAAATTGAGTAATTGTTTTTTTGTGTGTATGTCTAATCGCTGTAGAAATTTAATCGCTTCCCCTAATTTGCTCAACACTGACATGTGGCAACATTGTCATATGTTACTTAAGTTTGCCTCGATACAAGCGTAATTTAGGGTGCACAGAAAACCATCGAATGTATTTTTAATTTTATTTTACTGTAATAAACGGCAAAACAAGGCTTCTCACTTCACATCACTCACAAAAAAAAAAAGTGGGAAAGATTACCCAGAAAATGGGAGGCAACTTTTCTACGTTCGGTTATTTGGGGTAATTTTACACTTACAGAGAAATTACTCCAATAATGGGAAGTATAAGATCTGCCTCCTATTTTTGGAGTAATTTTCCCCACAACTTTTTGGAATGAATTAACCCGTAAGAGAAATATAGAAAAATTATCTTCCATTTTAGGAGATGCCTACTTTTTTTTATAGAGAAGTGCAATGTAGTTTACGGTTGCCTAAAACAATTATTCGAAATGAGTATAAAGAATTGAAATTTTCATTATAGTTTATGTTTTAGAGAATTATATTATACAGAGTCTAATGACATCTGGTCATTGGACTCCGGTTGGGTAGATATTCTCGTATTGTCTCGTCCCAATTTCCATTACAGGCACCATATACCACGTACGTATCAGCATACTCAAAAATCTCAGCAAACTCAATTAAAAACGAACTAAAGAAAATCTAACATTGAATAAATAAACACTAAAATTAATAAAGAACGGATTAATTACTTTTTCGAACGACAAAAAACATAAATAGCAAGGACGCACAATAAGTTTGACAATTCGAATTAATTCGACTCCTTACCATGTCATCTTGATAACTGTATTCACCGAATTCACAGTACTATGTTGCCACATGTATTTTTAATGAAAATATGGTGACAAAGATATGTTAATGATGAGATATAATAATTAACTAATATTTAAAATGTTCACAATTTTATCTTGTGGCACCAATTATTGAAGCACACAGATGAAGTGAGAGATTAATACCGATAATTTATGTCTTCCTGAGATTCTTCGAGATTGTAAGTTCGCATGTTAGACGTGTTGATGAATTTCTTAGGAAATATAAAAATAGTTTATCGATCACACTGGTTGAATGCCAAGAGAAGAAAACGATTCTATACTATGTTGATTGTATTATTCTCGTTGCAGATACCAAAGCCATGATAATTTTTTGAAGAAACGAAGAAACTAGTAAGTCCTTACAAACCAAGAAGACACAATTGTTTAGGTAGAATTAATATCATGCAGGCCCTCGGCTTAGAGTGCCAGAAGACTCCGAGCCGCTGAGAAGTGTTATCCGAACGGTCACCCATCCAACAACCGATATCGCATATTGCTGCTTGACTCTCAAAAGATTGACAATGATGCACCCTTCCTTCTCAGCCTATACTGCCGGCTTAGGTAAAATTACATGTTCTCAGAAAAATTTTACCAGTGGCGTGGGATTAAGGGAAAAATATGTCCCCGGGCGCTGCATCCAGAGAGCGCAAAATTGATATTTGAAAAAACTGACTACAACTAACTATGCTGATTGCATTATTCTCGTTGGAGATAGCAAAACCATGATATATTTTTTAAGAAACGAAGAAACTAATAAGTTCTTTCAAACCAAGAAGACACAATTATTTATGCAGAATTAGATATACCCCAAAAAATACTACGGGCTGGGGGGGAAATCTATTCCGGGCGCTGCATCCAGAGGGCGCTAAATTGATGTTAGAAATGTTAGGATGAAATATATTGCATTGCATTTTGGTAAACAGGAGAAGCGCCAAACTTCAGATGTCCTCAAGCGCTGAATACTACGTCACTGAAGCCACCAACTTTTTTATTTTATTGTCAATTTTAAGAATACAAATAAATGCTTCTTTAAGCACCACGCTTCCTTGAAGTTTTGAAAGTTCGTGCCATTGTAATCTGAAACATGTACCATCTGCCACTCGTTCTGGGTACACTTACACAGATGAAAACCTTATAAAAAGCCATAATACCACTTTCAGATAGAATTTTTTTATGAAACAAGAGTTCTGTCAAATTTATTTTTTGATATATAATTGTCATACGTAAAATAATATATATTCTTCGATGTATCACACTTACTGCTTAATTTTAAAATGTAATTTTCCAAATATCGTGGGCTCTATATCGGTTTCATCTAAGAAAAAAATGTCCTCATTATAAGATCATGACGGAAGCTCCAGAAAAAACTAATCTTACATCAATAACAATAAACCCTAACGAAAAATCAATATTCAAAAGTGCTTCCACCAAAAAAGAACGCACCAACGATCTACATCTACTATAGTCGAAATATGTGTGGTCGGCTTTTGGTTTCCGATCGCTCACTAGATTAAACATTTGAATTACGCGTGCAGTTTTTTCTGCGATCTTCTATCCCTCTCTCTTCATCTCGCTCCATCGTAATGTTTATTTATGAAAGATATGCATGTCCTTGAGTCTTATGCTGCAAGTCAATATCCTCTTTCGAAGTTTGGGAGTTAGAAGCGGGCATAGGCGGTGAAGGGAGATGGCGAGATATGTGCGAAATAATCGGCACATGTAGGCTCTCTCTAAAGACCGGCCAATCGCAGTCGCTGACGAAATAGGAACTTAGTGCTGGTGCTAATTGGTTGACAAACTGCTCGTTTTGCATCCCGTATGATAAAAATAAATGTTACATGGCCTGTGTGTGTTTTATGATCACATGTCAGATTAATAGATATGTATTTTTCTATACAGATCGTATGTCAATATTGAATTCAAGTGCGCTCTCTAGATTTTTGCAGCGTTTTATACTTATTTTTATTTATATTCAAACAAATATTAATAAAATCAAACATATAGTAAGACGACAAATATCATCAACTTTACCACCTTATTAAGTAATAGAATGGTTACTAACAACTCCATGCACTCTACTAACAGATATAAGATAAATAATTTATCGCCTCAATTCTAATTACTTCTTCAAATATTTTTTTTATTATTAATATGTGTACTGCAAACTAGCTATAGAATAGATCTATATCTGATTCGAATGAAAAAAAAAAAAATGGTCTCCCGATCTCCAATTAACCGAAGTATAAAAGCAAACGAGATGTCAAATGGGTGAGATGTAACATTACCGTCACGCATAATGTCAAGTCGGTGCCGTATATCCAAAGCTCGGTTACAATCTATCGGACCCAATTTATTTATGTAGCCAATTATTATTATATCGTTTAATATTTGAATAATTTTTCTCTGTAGTGGTACTAGTCGCATCATCTGTTGGTCAAATTACATATGTAATTCTCGTATAAAAGCGTTTGTTTTTTAGTAGGTTATTGCCCGTCCCACGGGGTAGTACTTTCTCTTATACACTCCTACTATATATTGGATCGGGGTTGTCAATCGTTGCTGATCTCCGATAAGTATTGTTAACGTTTTATGTGCAACTTTTGGGCCTTGAAGAAGCTTTGGTTTGGAGTTGGTATTTAGCATATCTGTTGTAGACAGGATTTGAAGTTTTCAACGTATTTTCGACGTTATATCAAGGGATATTTTATCGGGACTTGCAACGGTAAGCATGTCGCTATGCCGCCAACTTATCTTTTTACATTTTTCCATTCTTACATTTCGGATGCATATTTATTTCTATAACCATAAACTATAAAAAATAATATGTATAAATACCTTTTCCTTAAATTATACAATAATTGAACTTTGAAGATTACCGAAAAATGCAGATTTTAATCACACATACATAAGACGCTTCATTAAGACGTAATATTTAAAAGAAAATAACCGCTAGTCCTTTAAAAGATTGCAATATATTTCCCATTTGTAACGCTGGGCATAATAACCGTAATAAATATTTAATTCATCAAGTACTTAATATTCTCAATTTAAAATCTGAATTTTTGTCGTCAAATGCCTTGGTAAAAGACACATCCACAACTTTCAAACAAAATATCCGACTCAATAACTAAAAAGCTTGTTTTATTACTTTTTTTCAATCCTTAACGAAGAAGCATTGTTACGGAGTTTGTTAGCTCTCAAACTTAAAGGTCTCATCGAATCGAAATAATTTATCCAAAACACAAATTTTTGGGTGACACTGTATATTTGTCAAAAATAAAAGCGAAATAATAAAATACAATGAAATACAATGAAATACGAATCTTAACATGTTACCATCACACTTGGTGTTCGCTCTTAACCTCTATGCTTAACTAATAATTTAAATTATAGGTAATGATCGTGCAATGAATAAAGTTAAAAATAATTATGATGGTATTTACGAAATATAAATTTGAATCTTAATCTAAGTTAGTAATTTTGGCTTGAAGGTCTTTATCACGTGATAGGATTATAAAAATAACTTAAAATTTTAATATCGTACAAGAAAAGAAAACAATAAAATAAAATATAAAACTTAGCTGGTAACTTTGGCGGGTGTCTCTGGGAGGGTATGTCACGCTAGGGTTGTTGTAGGCGTGGTCCTAATTGCTCCCCTGTACGCGAGGTTGCGGTGCAGGTAAAATTCAACGATCAGGATTTGGTCTTCCAAATTAGGTACTTCTTTCACCGTCTAGGTTTACATCAAAGCAAAATAGGTCCTAAGACAGGACCGGATTACCAAAACTGATAAAATTAACAACCGAAAGAAAAGTCAGCTTGCCAGTGACCTAAAGATGACGCCATTAAACTAAACGAATGCCGGCTTGACGCTACTGTTGTAAAACCCTTTACAGGAAGAATCGATGCAACGAAACTTCTCCTCCTGGCAGCCCCAGGTAAAACGGAAAATGTACTCGATATTGGAGGATCCTCACGTGACAATATCCCACAACAAACGTGGTAACTAAATAAAATTTGCACGGAGCAACTTGAACAGCGCGTGTGATGGTGATACGAAGCCTATGGGTCTCCCTTGCTTAGCGAGAGGGCGGAAGCGGGAAATGCAACGTTAATCAAATAAGTCACTGACAAATTAACAATGCGGAGTAATTTACGCAAAAGAAAAAGTTTTAATGAATGAAACTTGAGCTAATAATTGAATAATGAAAAGCTATTTTAACTGACAATGAATTACTAATTAATTTGGAAATATATAACGAAAATGAGACATTACTTTTGACTATCACGGTAAAGATGCTTTGGAACGAGCAAGAAGTACGAAACTTCGCTGCTAGATGGCGTTGCAGGGTCTAATTCTTAATTTAATTAACAATAAACTTTAAACAAAATCTCTAAATGAAACGATCGCAATCCAACGGCAACAATTGCAATCATTTATCATTTGTCATCTGCATAAGTCCTCTGTTTTTATTGTCCAGAATAAGGTCATAGACTAAAAAACAATCAAATATGCATTTATCAATGGTAAAAATTGGATACAGCCCGCGCCTACCCGATAAACTGGAAACGATAGACTGTGACTAGGCCCTGGATATACGGTACCGATAGGACATTATGAGTGATGGTAATAGTACATACTTCGATACGGGAGTAGCACAGTGAGGAAACATGTTTCTATTTATTTTCATCTCTTTCCTTCATATACTCGCTACAGTCCAATAGTCTGACCCAAACGTTTCCCCCAATACCGTGCCAAATGCACAAAGAAATTTCCGAACTAGTTCATTCTTTATTTGCGTGTGATCTCCCCCTTTTTCACGATTCCGCAGTATATTTACGCACAAAGAGAGGTATAGGTAGACAGAGGACATCGACAAACGTATTTTTTCACGGATAACGAACTTATTGGTATGTGGGAAAATCTATTAGCGAAAATCACTTAACGCGTTCGTAATTTATTTTGAGCTTCTACGGTTTTATTTATAACAAGGTTTCATTGATATTAGTCAATAAACGAAGATAAAAATCTTTTATTGTATATAAAAAAAAAAACAGACACAAAACAAGAGAGAGGACTAAAGAAACAATAAAAATGGCGCAATACCGTATTAAAATAGTTTGTGGGCATTTTGAGTCACTGTCATCTGTTTAATTGTATTGCGTGAGTGCAAAATGTACGTGTATTGATCGTGAGAACGCTTAGTTAGTAAGTGTGTGAAAATGAAGGAAATGCAACATTGTAAATTAGCTAATGAACACAATGATACTCAAGTTGATGAAAACTTAACCCAAATACATAGATTAATTTACACAATGGACGCATCAGAAAAATATCGCCCAAAGAATATTTTTATAAATTATTATTTTACAACTTTCTCGGCATTTCATTAAAAAGAAAAAGTGTAGGTATAGTTCTAATTCAACAGAATTTTAGCGGAAAATCATATTTCTTCCTCGGTAATTTGCAAAGTACTGATACATTCACCTTAAAATTTGTACCATTTTACTTAAAAATCTATGCTGAAAAATTTAATGCGTGTATCATGCTTCAAAACGACCGACTTTTGGAATAGGATCACCTTATGTTAACTTTTCCCAGAAATCTATAAAGATATCATAGATAGATTCAGGCCTATATAGGAGAAAACTAATGGATTTTAAGTTTTCACTGTTTTACTAAACTCTCTCTAAATCTCTTCATCTCGAATATAATTGGTTCCAGATTGCCAACATTAAAAGCCAAAAATATATACTAAAACACCTAAAAATATCTTAGGTATTTTAAATTACTATATTTGTTCATAGAAAAGATGAAAATTAAAATTTCGCCTCTTTCCATCTAATACGGTCACATTTATTTGGTAAAATTTTAACTGTACCAGTGTGTAATAAACTATAACGAAACGTGTACCGAATAACCGAGATAAATCTTCATTAGTGTTACACCATCAGCCTAAAGTGACCTTCACAGCGTAACCTAATCGCAAAAACTGATACCACAAACTGGGACAGTTGTGGTAACTGGGTTAAAGTTTCGCAAATTTTCGGTAGAATATTAAACGGAGAGTGTACGAAACCAACGAAATTGAAAAGGGGCTTTAGGATACGTATTGTTTAATACTGCATCAAACTAAATTAATTTTACTCAACATTTGTTAAAGCAATTACATCCTACGGTACGAGTATAAGGGGCAGTAAATAAAGAGTTAGACCATAGTCTAACTATCACAATTACGATCAAATAATATATACGGCTTATATACACCAAGATTTTAAAGTTTTACATTATTAATTTGTTTTAACTCATTTAGAAGCATAAGCAATCGTTTATATTTGGATTTTTAAATTATTTATAGGGAAATATCTCCTGAAACTGTTTAAGCTTTTCCTATTAAGAACAGACCATTAATGTTAGTTGTGAAATCTAAAGAAGAAGCTAATTAATTATGGTTAACATGCGTAGAAATAAAAAAACGACCGTTTATTAATCAAGTATCCGGGAATACACCGAATATAAGAATAAATAGTTGCCGAGATTATACGCATATTTGTAGAACCTGTAAAGCTAACTGTACGACTGTAAGCATCCATAATACATGGTTACAGGTTTATAGATAATCTTACAAACGCTAGAAATATGCATAGAATCCCACTATTAATCTCTAGGATTTTCGTATGTAGTTTTGGAAATCCGGAACAGAATTCTCTCAGACACACGATTCAATATCTTCCATAGTTTTTTCTTTTGCAAGTAATATTTCACGTTTATTGACTAATGACGTTAAAAACGAGTACCAAACCATTACGTTTAAGTTATAGGAATCATTATACACCATGCAGCCAAAATCACAAATATAGGTAAGGTTTCTTTCATACTTAAATTTGAGTAAAAACATGTAGACTGTTAACAAGGTAATAAATATGCTGACCAATCACTGCAAAATAAATTGGCTCATGTACGCTACAAGTATTGCAGAGCCAATTGCAAATCCCGTCAAAATAGAAAGAAACAGCGATAGTTGAAAAAGAACTTGAGCTCAGACAACCCAAGAGTTACTGAAGAAGAGCCGCTGTGATAAATAGCTATAAAACTTTTCTAAAGCAATATCCACGTTTGTTATAGATTCCAAAAAGGACCAATCAGCAGTTAAAAGATCAATATATAATTCAGGAAAATTAGCTTTGTTGAAATTTTATCTTTTGTTTCCATTAGAAGGGAAAGTCTTTTTAATGGCCGATGAAACAGCAAAGGAAACAAACAAAGGAGGATGATATGAGTCGGGCGGGACAAGAGCGAAAATGTCAGAGGATTCTGGGGGTTGGGAGTACCTACCAAGCGCGTCCTCAGGTGGTGGATAGGGGAAAGCCCATCTTGTCAGAGTTCGCTCAAGACGAGATGGTTAGCGGCGGCTATAAGTTCGTCCTCTCTGCTTAAAACCGGAGCAGGGTGAATGCAAACCGTTGCCATGAACCAGTCCCCCCTCACCCGAGCCGTCGTCTCGTGGCTAAGGGCTTGCACAGGGTTCCATTACGATGCTGCCTTCGGCTACCGAAAGCCCAACTGTTAAACCAGGTCCCGTAAGGGATGGGGGGTCTTGGCCTAACTGCACGGACCAAGAGGAGACAACCTTAAAAAAAACCTAAATCCTAAGGTGGCGGACTAGACTGATGGGATGCGTGGCTGGATAGAAGACCAGTCTACTAGTCCAACCTTGGGGGCAACCCATTGTATTTAGCCTTACCTCTGCATACGGGGCTCTGTGAAGGTAGACCTTTTCTTCCCTAGCTACTCATGGGATCAACCATGGAGGAAGGACGTTTATTAGCGGGACGACACCGCTAATAAACAGGAATTGGAACAGGACCTCCATAAGAAGCCTTCCACTTCCAAGGTGAGAGTACCTCCCAAGGAAGGAACAAAAGGAGGAGCAAAACGACTGGAGCAGATTGGAGAACAGGATGGTATCCATCCTCTCTCAAATTGCGTAGCACTGTGCAACTCAAGGGCGTTGCACCTGGGAGCACGTGAAATTGAAGAGGGAGACTTACCTAACCTAAAGCCTTCCGATATCCTACACTTTCTGAAAGGAATAGGATTAGAAGGCCAGCTGTAAAAGAGCAAGAACAGGGGACACAATGGATCTTTTAGGTCGCAGTGTAATATCACCCTTCCAGTATACATACACATACATACACATAATAATAATAATAATAATAATAATAATTTATTAAGTTGCCCAACAGAGAAGGATCCAATTACAGGACAACATTGCTTTATAGAGATACATACATATGTAAGTATACAACACAATAAGTAAATAAATGTAAATACCTAACTTATTACAAACAAAAACTGAAAAACTAAAACTAAACTAATATCTAAAAATCAAAGTTAACTTACAGATAATTAACACTATTGCTACAGTTTGCAATGATAGTTTTAACAGAAGAGAAGTTAATATCAATATCTCGATTAGTGAAAGAGTTGTAAGTAAGACACATTCGATAAATCGGTGACTTCAATAGCATGTTAGTTCTCGGTGTGGAATTGTGAAAAGTATTGACACTTCTAGCTGATAATCGCGGGATATTAAAACGTATATGGCTAAGTAAGAACGGCGAATCCATGCCATTATTGAGCAAGTTAAAAAGGAATTTAATATCAGCTTGATTACGACGAAGATCGAGAGGGCTAATGTCGAACATATTCAGAATCTTACATGACTGAAACCTTGCGGAGGATAAACATGGTATTCTTTGTAATGTAAGTATTTTAAGAATCGGCGTTGAGGTTGCTCAAGAAGGTATATGTAACTTTTATATATAGGGGACCAGACAACGGATGCATACTCCAGTTTAGATCTGACGAAAGCATAATAAAGTGATAATACACAGTTAGTGTGAGAGAAATTTCTGGAACTTCTAATAATGAAACCTAGCATTCTAAGAGCGTCGTTGAACACATCAGAGGATACAGCAATATAAAGTCCAAGTTAGAAGTGACGAGGTTTAGAAGTATTGTCGCAATTAAGCACAGAATTAAATTGCTTAAGATTGAGGAGATTACAACAGCAAGTAAAAACACAACACTTGAAACAAAACAGGGCATCATCTTTAAACTTAGCTAGATTGAAATCGCCAAGTAGTAGTATAGGACTATCAAGTAATACGGTTTCAAGACTCTAAAAAAATAATCCAATGCCTTGCTGGCAGACATATGAAGGAACATAAACAGCAGCTATATAAAAGGAAACATGATTATATTGACATTTATAAAGCATTAGATCTATTAAAGGAACTAAAGGTGCAACAAAGGAAGTATCTACGACAGTGTAGGAAATTAAATCAGAGAAGGCCATAAAGACACTACCACCTATAGATCGACCAACGTTGGAAAACTTTCTATCACTTTCGC
>RXPK01004590.1:0-48532 GCA_004143645.1 Protaetia brevitarsis | reverse complement strand
ACGGAAAGATTTTTTTAATAAAACAAAAGAACTATTAATCCCAGAGTTACCCTCGCGAATTAAATCTTTAATCTAACCACGAAAAGTAAATTGTGAGTAAATGAAATCAGACTTTCTTAATGACACGAAAAATTGTAACGATTTAAATATTAACTAAAAGAACAGAATTTTTAACCCATTGATGCCATTAAACAAAAAATTTATTTCAACAAACCGGGTTAAAATTACAATTGTGCAGAAAAAAAACCCTGAACTGAAGGTTCTGGTCTAAAATATAGACTGCACTCTAATTTAAAATAGGACAATGCTATTTCCTATGCGTAGCAAAAAAAAGAAAGGTTTTATTTGTTCAGGAAGATTATTCAATATACACAACCTTTGAATTTCACAAATTAAAATCTAAGCGTAGACAAAAGCTGGAAACTTACAGAAAAGAAAAAGCTAAATGAAAGAACAATGCTTCTACCCACCCAACCGAGGTGATAGAAAAAATTAAAAATGATACAGCAAAATAGATTAACAGAAAAATTAACTCTTTAAAAATATAAATGAGAGAAAAAACTAAAATAAATCTTCCTAAACAAAAAATAATTATTGATCTTATATCTAACAAAGTGCACACTTTAATACATTAACAATTATTACAATAAAAATTCCTTGATTGACTATAATTAAAGAAGAATATAGAATTAAATTTCAATACAAAATGAATAACAAAATGGCAACAAATACTAAAGAAATACGTCTACTCACACCAATAGTCGAACAAGGAAGTCCTTAACAAAATCCTATAATTGTTTTTCTTACAAAATATCCTTCTCTCAAAAATCGTACAACGCAGTTGTATAACATTACAACGACAATATTTAATAGAATACGCATAAAATCAGCACAAGCGAACAATAGACATTTGAATGACTGGATTAATTAAAAAAAAATCTTAACACTACATAATTAAAATCATACAATAAACTCTCAACTAAACTTATACAAAACAAAACAAAATTGTGAAAATCTCGGTAAATTGAAAATCAGCTGTTCAAACAAAGAAAACACAACAACCATAATATGCAACTTAAAATACATCTCAGTGATAATTGGGTTGTATAAACCGCAGCAGTACGTATATAAGAAAAATGCCGGCGTTTTTCCTTTTCTGAGAATCATCCAACATGGAGTCTCGGAAAAACTATAGCTCTCTGAAACCATTTACATTCAAACTTGTTCGCAAAGATATTCCCATTTATTTAATATATTACATCACATCAAGCATACTTTAGATGCACCAGTATTATTTCACTACTATTAGCTTCGAACTCGCCAACCCACGCACTGCAATATCGCTCGCAATTAGAATATTTCTAGAGCTTCCTTTACATTTCCATAACTGCGTCTCGGCAGGCCTCGCTTAGTCTTCAATTCGACGGCATTCCCTCGCAGGGATTCCGCCCTAGACGGGGGGAAAAACACCACCCCAGGCCATACGAAAACCGATATCCGGACGAACTATTCGGAATGGAGTTGTAAGCAGTTGACGGCAGTGCACTAGGTACTCCGGCGGAGCATTAATAATTGATGAGGGAGCAGTAAAGCTTTCCGTGGCATTGTTCTTAACGGAGTTTTGGAGTGGTAAGCTTGTGTGTGCCGTTTCCGTCGCACTAGAGGATAGGCGAGAATAAAGTTATTGGGAATTGTTTTGGGAGGGTTTACGCTTAGGTTATGGTGAATAAAAGTGAATTTATTTTATCTGTATCTACAGGGTGTTTTGAAACATCGTTTAAAGATTTTAAGGGCATGTAGTACGATCGGAAATAAGGTTAAAAGTCATAATAGACATACAGTGCATCACTTAAGTATTTGTACATAGTACATTTAACCGAAATGAAAAAAAGGAAATATAGAAATTCAAAACTAAGCGACTGTTTATTTTAATACGAAAGAGAAAAATATTTGTACATGAGAAAAAAAAAACAAAATAAATATTTGTTGGTTTGATTCTAATATTTAGTATAGCATTCCATTTGCATCTATAACAGCTTGCAAGCGCTTGGGCATGGACATTACAATTTTGCCGTTTCGTCCTGCGTAATTTTGACCATTCTTCTGTCAAATGCTTTCTAAGCTCATGCGCATTTTGGACATGATATTTTCTGATGTGTACATTTAAAATGTGCCACAAATTTTCTATCGGGTCAATGTCTGGACTTTGGGGTGGGCGGGGAAGGGTTCTAATACCTTTATATAAGAACCATTCCTTAGCGATCCTAGCAGTGTGCTTAGGACCGTTATCTTGTTGAAATATAAAGCTTTTTTCTATATTCAATTTTCGAGCACTTTCCATTAAATTAGCTTGCAAAATTTTTAGATAAGCTTTGGCATCCATAATATGGTCAATAAAATGCAAATTTCCTACCCCATTGTAGGACATACAACCCCATACAAGTACGTGTCCTCCTCCATGTTTTATGGTAGGAATCAGATTTTGTGCTTGAAGTTCCGTGTTTGGCTTTCGCCATATCATATGCCATCCATCGGATGCAAAAATATTATATTTTGACTCGTCGCTAAAAATAATGCTTTTCAAAATTCTAAAGGTTTATTGACATATTCCTTCCCAAATTCAAACGTTTTGTTCTATTATTCTCACTGATGAAAGGTTTCTTACGGGCTACTCTTCCGTTATAGCCAGCTCTTCTAAGTACTCTTCTTATAGTTTCAGGATTAATTGTCTTCCCTTTTCTCTCTGCGACGTGAACAGCTAACGTTAGAGCGCTAGTTCTAGGAAATTTTTGAACTTCTTTTACTATAGCTCGTTCTTCGCGTTCGGTTAGTATCTTTGGACGTCCTGGGCGATGAGCATTTTCGATGCTTTTTTGAAGTTTAAATTTGTTAATAATATACTGAACAGTACTATGTGGTCTTTTGACAAGCTTACTAATTTCTCGTAAAACTTTTTTGTTCTTTAAACAAGGCTACAATTTGAACTTTTTCATTAATTGTCAACTCTTTTGTTTTCGGCATTTTTTATACGGCAGTTATGAATTGCTCTTCAAAAATATATTACCGGGAGCATCTAATAATGTACACAGACCGCTAGATATTAGGAGACTATTGTTGGACATCTATGCGAGTCTCTACCTGTCGCGGCAAGGAGCGTACGAATACTTTTGTGTTGTCGCCTACTGGATTTTAATTATTATTGTAGTCAGAGAGCATATTTTAGCTATTTGAAATATTTATTTTGTTATCGCATTCTAAATAATAATATAAAATTTAAAAACAAAGTTTACTGTTTTGTATTTTTATTACTGGCTGTAGGTAAATGGGACATGTACAAATAATTAAGTGATACACTGTATGTCCACAAATTGACTGTTTACGAGATAACAGCGATTTTATCGAAATTGCAGAATAAGTTTGCTTTAGCGGTTTTTGTTAAGATGTTATTGCATTTTGACATAAAATAGATTTTAACTAAAGAAGATGTTCAAAATGACGTCCTTCCATTTCGACACCGGATCTACATCTGCTTTCAAAGGAAGCGCGCACTCTTTCAAAAAACAAGAGTTTTTCTCGTATTATCTGGCAACAGTGTTCTATTCGTTGGCGCAACTCTGGAAGATCGTTTACCGGTGTTGCGTACACTAAACTTTTCAAATAACCCCAGATACTAAAGTCCAACGGGTTTAGATCGGGAAACCTTGGAGGCCAAGCAATGGGACCTGCTCGCCCTATCCATCTCCCAGGAAATTTATTGTTAAGATGTTCCCTAACAGCACGCGTAAAGTGCGGTGGAGCTCCATCTTGCATAAACCAGAGGTTGTTCAGTTGTAGATTTATAGGTAAATCTTCCAAAAGTTCAGGTAAAGTATTTTCCAAGAACTCGAGGTATGCAGGACCTGTTAAGCGTTGTGGCAAAACAATCGGTCCCAACAACCGTTCCCCTATCATGCCTAACCAGATGTTTAGAGAGAAACGTTACTGGTGCCTGGCTTCAACGATAGCATGAGGATTCTCGGCACACCAAACGTGATTGTTGTGGAAGTTAAATATTCCATTTTTAGTAAAACCAGCTTCATCAGTGAAAAGGATGTTATCAGCGAAATCTGGCCGATCAGCAGCTATTCGCAAAAACCACTCGCAGAAAGCCCTTCTCGCTTGATAATCCGGAGCAGTAAGGGCTTGTACCCGTTGGATATGGTAGGGGTATAGGAGTTGCTCATGAAGAGTTCTCCAAACAAGATTGCTGCTTACACCCACTTGAGTCGAAATTCTTCTAACACTAGTTTCGGGATTTTCATCAATAATATTCAAAATTCGATCTTCTATCTGTGGAGTACATGCCATTCTCTGCCGTCCAGTATCGGAAGACCGCTTCTCAAACGAACCAGTTTCTCTTAGTCGTTGAAACACCATCTAAAACATCACATGCGAAGGCAGTTGGTGATCAGCAAACGTTTCAGCATAGAAGCAACGTGCTTGTAAAGAATTCCCATTAGCACTACTGTACATGAACATCATATCGCTCATTTCAGCATTAGAATACGCAACCATTGTAATTGCTACAAATTGCACAAAACGTCAAATTAGGCTGTCATAAAACAATAGCTGATAAGTTCCTATTCACTGAGATATGTTATATCCATGTACTACTAGGAACACACGCTGTTATCTCGTAAACGGTTGATTTGTGAACATATTGCTGTGTACTGATGGTACCAGCATAAATGCAAAATGAAAAAAAAAAGAAAATTAAATTTACTATCTCAGCGGATGAAAATAAAAGGGCGCAAAGGAACTATATATCTCAGGGTTATTCTCACAATTGAACTAATCATGAAAAATAAAATGTGGGCGTTTGAAAAATTGACTTTCTTTAAAACTGCAAAAATTGAAAAGGTTTGATGTAAAATAAAAGAACAGAAATTTTTAATGACGTTAACAATCATTAATTTTTATTGTTATATAAAAAAAAGAAAGAAAAACATTTAGTTACAATTATGCAGAAACAAAACCATGAATTTAAGATTCTGGCCGAAAACAAGAACATGAATCTACAATTAAAAAGGACAATGCAAATCCTTTAACAAACAATGGACAAATTTGTTCTAGAAGAAAATCCTTTTTTCACAAAAATCCACGTGGTCTCAAAATTTAAAACAACCTAAATTAATTTCAACGTGGTTAAATCAAATAAATTTACAAAATTGAAATTTAGATACAAGCACAAAGCCTCTTTTCCCCTAAACTGAGGTGATTAACTAAGAAAACTAATTTGAAAACTAAGAAACGG
This sequence comes from Protaetia brevitarsis, assembly GCA_004143645.1. Taxonomy (NCBI): domain Eukaryota; kingdom Metazoa; phylum Arthropoda; class Insecta; order Coleoptera; family Scarabaeidae; genus Protaetia; species Protaetia brevitarsis. Next base: position 43,239 of record RXPK01004590.1, on the reverse strand, counting down.
AAAAAATAAACTCTTTAAACTAAAAAAACTTTCTAGAACAAATATAATAACAGATCTTATACCTAATTTGTGTACACAATAATATAATGCCAATTATTAATAAGTGAGTTCCCTGATTGATGAAATAATATCAAAATAAACGAAACAAAATATAAAATCAAAATGAAATACCAAAATGGCAGCAATGAAAATAAATTTTTAAATGTACTTACACGCAATCTTTCAAGGAACTGAGCTCCAGGGGCCCAAACATGGCATACATATAACAAACAGATGCGTGCCAAAGCAGCGCATAAATGCAAAGATCATAGAAGAAGAATTCTTCTAAGAAGGACACAAACTGCATGACCAAATAAAAATATATTACAGAGTGAAATTAATTTAAACCAACTGAACATTTAAATAAACAAATTAAACAAATCAATTCAATTAGCAAAATCTTATTTAAAAATAAAATATTAATTTCTGAGAGAATTTGCCCGACACATTGACAAAGATTAATATCTATAAATAAAATAACACTGAATTTACGAACCCCGGGGTGCCAGACCACAGCAATATGTTTATTATGACTTTTAACCTTATTTTCAATCGTACTACATGCCCTTAAAATCTTTAAACGATGTTTTAAAACAGCCTGTATATCCAAGTGTGTAAGTTATGCCAAATATAAGAAAAATGTAGAATTGGTATTCATTAATTGAAATCGTTATGAAAGAAATTGTTATATTCCTTTTTTCATTGTATAATTAATTAAAAGAACGAAATTCGCTGATCCCGCCTCGAGAACAATCCGCCAAGCGCACGGGCAGAATTTTCAAGGCGACTTAATAATAATTTCCACCGCATACATCCTCCGCAGCGCATACAATCTGACTGAAACGAATAGAACTAATTATATGCGCGGAAAATGAACTCTGAAACTTTTATAAAGTAATATTTCACGCGGCAATTACTGCTGCAACTCGCAAGCTAGAGTGTTGTACATGTTTCGGAATGGCTGCGTGATTTTTACCCCATCCAGGGACCTAGTCGGAACAAACTCCCACCACGAGACCAGCTGGTCGTTCGACGCCGTAGAAGTTTGTCATTAGTGTTGCTCTGTGCGGTAATAGTTTTAGCGAGCGACGGGAGAACAAGTGGCACGAGGACGCGTTATTAAATATTAATTTATGGAAATCGCGAGATCGAAGAACACGGTCGTTCCAGCAGACGAGTGTGGCTTGGGAAATATTTGTCTGTACAAGAATTGCCGAGTTTTATAGGGGAACTTTGTCGTTGCGATGTCATAATGTTTATGCTGAAATCCAAATTATTTTCCACCACAGAACTGTCGTTTCTAAAATTGCAATTACAAAATGCGCCCTTTGGACTGAGTATTATAGTAGTTTGATTGTGAAGAATGCTTGATTCTTTAGGAAAATTATATTGAAAATCAAATTTGGTCCAAAATAAACCTTTTAAATTGCTACATATTTTTTTGGAAAAAAGAGTATTAGAAAGGACTTATTGTGCTCTGTTTTCCAAATAAATTTAAAAAGGAACTAGTCAAATTATAAATGAACCCAATACATCTAGGTGTTCTTGATCTAAACAAAAAGACAAATGAAAAGACCACATACGTCTTTTCATTTTACTGATTCCACCCGACTTAAACCCAAAAGAAAAATAATACAAGAAACTACAGATATTTACAAGATACTCTACTTTTGTGCCTGCTATTATCTGTACAAAAGAAGCACTTATTTTGACCCTATTATATTTGATCTATTTAAAGATATTGTCTAGCACATAAAGGGCATTGATTTTGGCCTGAAGAATCTATTATTGTCTCGTTTAATGCTATAATGTTTCACCTAGTCGTGGATTTCAACAAAATATTGCTGCCTCCACACCCTGCTCTGTTTTTCGGTCGTTTATAAATGAAGATGCTTGTCTTCATCTGTGTAGTTTTATTGAGTTTACATTACTCCTTTGAAAAGGTAGTGGAAAATACACAGATTTGCGACTATATACAGGGTGATTCTAAATATATGCGACAAACTTTAAGAGCTGATTCCTGAGGTTATTTTGATCATAAAAGTTTATATGAGTATATGTCCAAAACGGTTTGGTTTTAAAGTTATTGAATGTTTAATAAGAAATTATGAACTATGACTATCACGATATAATATCACAGTTGGTTGTTCAAAAACTATTGTGTTGGGAGGGAATTGTTTATTTGTCATTTCAATATTTGTCAATAGTTGTCAGAGTATTCATTCAGTTTATTGCCAGTTTCTGTTTTCTAAAATGAATTACACGAATGCTGAGATGTGTGATATGCATTTCATTCACGGTCTTGCCAATGGAAATTCGCGTGCTGCTAGACGTCTTTATGAAAAACGATACCCGAACCGCATCATCCCGCATCATTCAATATTTGCCCGTCTTCACCAACGTCTTAGTGAAACGGGAAATTTTAAAAAACGGACGACTGATAACGGGCACCCATCTACGGTGAGAACTCCACAAGTTGAAGAGATGGTACTAAATGAAATTGAGGAACATCCTACTACAAGCACCAGAAAAATTGCGTTTGCTTTAAACATTAATCAGGCCACAGTTTGGAGAATATTGAAAGATCAACTATTGTATCCATATCACATTCAACGGGTGCAGGCACTTTTACCCGCAGATTTTCTGCAAAGAGTGGCATTTTGTCAATGGATGCAACTCAAAATCGCACAAAATCCTGACTATTTGGCTCAAATATTCTTCACCGACGAGGCTACTTTCTCTAGAAACGCGTTTATTAGTTTTCATAATAATCACATATGGGCCGAAGAAAATCCGCACGAACTAGTGAATGCCCGTCATCAACATCAATTTTCTGTCAATGTGTGGGCCGGAATTGTTGGAGAACACTAGATAGGTCCACATTTTTTACCGATGCGGTTAAATGGCGAGGTGTACCGCAATTTTGTTGAAGAGGAGCTACCCCTACTGCTGGAAGAAGTTCCGTTGCAATTAAGATTACAAATGTATTTTATGCATGACGGTGCTCCAGCGCATTTTAGTTTAGTTGCTCGCGAGTTTTTGGACAATACGTATCCAGATCGGTGGATAGGACGGGGAGGTCAACAACAGTGGCCTCCTCGGTCTCCAGACTTAAATTCTTTGGACTTTTTTCTCTGGGGTCACCTTAAATCATTAGTTTATACGACTCCCATTGAAAATGTCGATGAACTGAGAAATCGTATTATCGCAGCTTTTCAAACAATTCGAAATATCCCTGATATTTTAGAACGGACTCGCCAGTCAATACGACGGAGGATAGAAGCTTGTATTACAGTTGGGGGCGCTCCTTTTCAACAGTTAGTATAAGTTAATTTTGTTTTAATAATTATTTTGTTAATTTATAATAAAAACATTAATTATGTTAACTTACTATTAAACATTGTGCAACTTTAGAACTAAGCGATTTTGGACATATGTTCTTATGAACTTTTGTGATCAAAATAACCCCTGGAATCAGCGCTTAAGGTTTGTCGCATATATTGAGAATCAGCCTGTATAATCATATTCGATTTCATACTTAAATACGTGAGTATATAGCGATTAATTTACTGTATACCAAAAGCGAAATGTAGTTAATTTGGCATTGCTTCGGCATCAACATACAAAAGTCGGAAAATCCAAAAGAGATAAACACCAATGACGGGGATAAAGCCGTCTTTCAATGCTTGTTATCCTGTGTATTATTATAAGCTTTACAGTGTTTCCAGCTTCTAGCGCTTACTGCCATTACACTATTTTTAGTTTAATTAAAAATAGTTTAATTTTTAATTGTCGAATCGTCACGTGAAGCTAATAGATCAGTTTTGAGGAAAATCGTCAAGATTTCCAGTCTGTAAGGAAAGCCTTCGCTTGTGGGGACTCTTCTGTACTTTTGTCTACCTAGTGGGTAGAGCTATCACGGTTTTGTTGGGGTTAATCGTTAAGTTTTTCCTGCTGCACTAGAAAGGAATGACATCAACTATTTGTATTTGAAACCTGTAGAATTTCCTCTGCTTCTCTTAAAACGATTTTATTCGCATAGGTCTGTATTCTGCTCCAAGCGTTTCAACAATGACTAAAAAGTCGTCTACAACTAGTAATCATGGGAGGAATAAAATTCCTCTATGCGAGCAGCTTCGCCATAGAAGATATAGTGAGATATATGACGCGCCAAGGTATGACGCGTGAAAAGCCATGAATTAAGGATAATTAGAAAAGATTATAAACCTAACAATCAAACAGTGTCAGTTTACATATAACACTATGTAACAATTCCTATTAATTGTTTTGTCTTTAGGTTGTAACTGTTATTTCCTATTTTCTTATGTCAGAGAAGTATAAAGAGTCAATTATTCCCCACAAACTTTGCTTTTCTGGCCAAGACAGTGACATCTTTAAATTTACAAGCGAACCCAAAATGGGAAGTAAATATTATATCGTGATCGTAATGTTGACGTAGAGTACGGGAACTAAAGTCATCAGTGACGGGGGTGAATTCATTCACGATAGAAATTACAATAAATACTTCTGTCAAAGTGACAGGAACCTACATCTTCGGTTTTAGATTTCGTTTTTTTTTTTTAAATAGCATTGTGCATTGTGGACCCTTCCAAAAATCGTTCTGGTAAACATGCACATGCCCATCCATAGACGCAGCATTACACAGCCCTCAACTTCCAATACCTACTCCCCCTGAGATAGATCAGGCATCTTCAATCAAAAAGAGCGAATCGGAGTGTGAAGAAAATATTATAGAACCAGATGACGATTTCACATGTGGACATAATGAGAGAGGCGCATACTACCCCTACTATAAAGACATCTACGAGATTTAGTTAGGGATCTTGGACTCTCCAAATTCAATGCCGAGCTTTTTACCTCTGGGCTGAACTTGTGCATGAAAGTGTGAGTTGTAGGTCAGAGAAAGCGTCACCAAACTTTTTCTAGCTTCTTCATCTATCAAGATGGTCTCTGCTTTTGTCACGATGTGACTGGTCTATTTGAGGCAATTGCTTCATTGACAGCTCTTCAAGGAGCCCAAAGCAGCACTGCTGCGTAACGGTAAAAAGTATTCATCTCTTCTCTAAGTCATTCAGCGCACCTCAAAGAGGATTACTTTAACATCAAGACCTTACTGAAAGTTTTGAACTATGATAAGTATGAGTGGGAGGTCATCGTTCTTTAGAAACATATTATTTGATGTTCAAAATTACTTTAGGATGGTTGATTTTGCTATATATATTAACAAAAAAAGGGTTGCTTTGAGAATAAACCTCCCTTATTTTTAAAAATATCAAGTTCCATTAGAAAAAAAAGTACTTGAAATCCCTAAACATGCTAAAATACAAATTTTCAAGTAGATTTTTTTTTGTCACTCATCTTGTGTAATTTTGTAAAATTTCTTTGATTTCTACTTTGAAATTTTGTATTTTGGCACATTTAGGGATTTGAAGCATCTGATTTCTTTAACCCTAGTCCTACCAACGTTTTATCGTAACGTGTCCTACCAAGGTGTGCCTCACAAGCACACATCTATTTGTACACATTGTTGATGTAAATAATAGCAAAATATGCATTATTTATTTCATGTAGTAGGTATACAGTAAGATTAAAACATATAGAAAGAATATTGTGTGTCAGAAGATATAGTAAGTAATTTAAAAATAGTACAAGATAGTAAAATATTTGAAAGTTATTTATGTAGTTTGCAATTTGTGCACGTGAGTATTTTCTCTGAATGTTCACCACAAACCGTTTGCTTACACTTATCACATAACTGTGTTGACATTCTGCTTTCTTTGATGGGCAAATATAGCACCGTTTTCGTTTTTCTTACTTCTCGAGCCGAAGACTCCCCTGTGGTTGGTACTTGATTCAACGTAGTTTGTATCAATGAAGTATGACTTTTATGCAAGCCACTCAAACTAACGACGTCTAATTTGCCCCAGTACTAATTCTGTGTAATTTCTCGTAAGAAAATTTTGCGAAGTCTTCGTTTTTTGTAAATATGCCAGTCAGGATGGATATTTCTCCGAATGACAAATGAAGCTACTCCACACACATCAAATTATATTGAAAAAATAGACCAAAGGCCACCTATTAGTTTTGCGTTTCACTGAATATGTATGTACCATCTGATCAAGTGTATCCACCCCTCCTTTCGTGGAATTGTAGTACTTATTGATTTCAGATTTATTTTTATTTTCCTCATCAATGGTGGAGTCGTTGTGCATTGTAGATAATAATATGACACAGCGATTTTTCTTAGGTACATAAGATACCGAGTTATTGTCTTCTGAAAACCAAACAAGTTGCTTTCAATATTCCGCCGTCGCCTGTGAGGTAAAAAGTTTGGTGGTACGAGCGCTTATTTTTCTGAGCGTTCCTACACAAGTTAGGCCTTTGGTAAGCAAACTGGATGCAAACTCGTAGCTGGTGAAGAAGTTGTCGAACGTAATATTCCTTTTAGTTCTCAGAAAAGGTTCACAAAGGTCTTCAACCACCTTTTGCGCTAAGTTTTCTGCCCTGTTGAGACCTTCTTTTCCTAAGTACGGTATACCACGTAACGGATAACTAGTTCCACTATCGCATATCCACCAAATTTTCATACCGTACTTATCTGGCTTGCTTGGCAGGTACTGTCGGAAAGATACACGACCTCTAAAAGGCACCAGTTGTTCATCTATGGTTAGATTACTGCCAGGAAGATAATATTTCAGCAAGTTTGTATTAACACGGTCCCACAGGTCTCTAATTGGTGCCAACGTGTCCTTTTGCCTTCGGAAGGTTCTGGTCGCTTTATCGTCAAAACGAATAAATCTTAGTAATTGAGTAAATCTATTTCGTGACATACACGCTCGATAAACAGGATTTCCATATAAAGGATTCCATAGCTCATTATAGTCCACCATTCCTTGTTTATTTCTTCCAGCAGTAATCAAAAGGCCCAAGAAAGCACGGATTTCAACGTCGTCAACTGGTTTCCACAAATCGCCAAGAATACGAACAGCCTCCTTATTAGTGAAAGTAACCACAATACCAATAACCGTATCATCAAAAAACAAATTGAATGCGTCACAAGGAGTATCAACATGCACTCCAGGTGGAAGTTTCACTTTGTTCAAAGCTGTTGTAATTATGTTGTGTGCACGTGTTTTTCCCTTGGCAATCGGCGTGGCATTCCACTCGGTACCATCTTTTCTAATAAAAGTTTGCGAATGGCCGGGCGGTTCATCATTAGCATCACTATCGTCACTTCCTTCTTTTTCATCGCTTTCTTCATCGCCAGTTTCTTGATAATCCGCTTCACTAGAAGAGGTTTCGTCATTTGGCTCTTCTTCATCTTCACTATCATTTACATTCCTTCCCAAATCCTCATCACTTTCGTACAATGCATCGATCAACTCCTTTTCAGTTAGTGGCCGGCGTCGGTCAGTCAACCAATCGGTCATACTTTCTGCATAAATTTCAAAACCAAATAAGCATAAAAAACAAATCTATTTTTACTGGGTCAATCAAAACTTTATTTTGCTTACCTGGTCTATACTATACTTTCCACTAGGTACAAGAAATAAAATTAACCAATAGACATCTAAAACGGCCAATGCGTTCGTTAGGAAAGTCACAAATACACTGATAGCAATGCAGTTTGTAAGCTGACTGTTTTAGCAAAACGCATTTAGGGAATTCCCCTTCATATGCAACTGGAAGTTCTTACATACAAGGGGAAAGTCCCGAAATATAAAGCATATCTTATTACGGGGGATTTACCACATACCTAGTTTTAAATAAGCGTAGCAATGCATTTTATAGTATAATAACAGTATGTGCCTCAAAGACACACTTGGTAGGACGTGTCGGTAAATTATGTTTAATTTTTTTAGTAAAATAGGAAAAATATTTTTAAGAAATTTTTATGTCATTCTGTGTTAAATAGTTATTTTGAGAATACAAAAATCCTCCAGTCTGTGGGCAGTTAACTTACAAAGTTCAAAGCAATTTCAAAATCAATTGTGCCTCAAAAGCACACCTTGGTAGGTTTAGGGTTAATAGAGCTTTTTATGTGTTTAAAAATAAGGTTGTTTTATTCTCAAGACAACTTCTTTTTTCTTAATTTATAGCAAAACCACACGTTTTAAGTAATTTTGAACATAAAATATTATGCTTCTAAAGAAGCACCAATTTTTATTTTATATAATTTGTTTCATACTTAAGTGAATATACGATATACATTACATGTGTGGGTATATTTCAAATTTTCGTTCGCAAAATTAGTGGGGATTAAAAGTATTTTTATATTGTTTTGAAGCATAAATAAGTTGGAAATAACGCTTGCTACTCCAGGACAAAAAAACGTGTTATATAGTGTAATTGCTTGCAGAGTATAATTGCAAAGCTTCAGCAAATAAGACATACGAGATTGTAAAAGATCTTATGTAACATCTTTCTCAAATTAAATGCGAATCTAAGCTGTACAAATCTTTGATTGCTTATGTAACCGAAACTGCAAGTGCTCTATACCTAGCGTTATGTAATTCAAAATTGTTCCCCAATCATTGCTATGCATTGGTTGCATAAATAATCAAGAATTTATTTATTATTTTATATTTACATTTAATTTCAGAAAGATAGTACATAAAAAATTATGAAGTAAAATAGAAGAAGAAGCAAAAACGATTTGAAAAGTATGTGGACAAATGATGATGATGGATTATAACCAACAAAGATTGCAGCATATTTCGTATTTGACCATAGCCCACTAATTGTAAGTATATAAAGAATTAAACTGTATTATTACCCATGCTAAAATATAACCGACATCATCATCAAAGATAATTTGCGAAAACAAAGAATCGCATTTCATGCAACCGACGAAATACATTACTGTGCACGTTCCGCTTTTGTGTGCACATTCGCGTACGGTGTGGAGTACCCTGTGTGCATTGTTCTCACCTCGTCGACAGACACTCTGTCGTCATTTCCCGCAGCTACACTGTGCACCCCATTCGCTTTGGCATCTGGGCCCCCGTGGAAATGCCCGTGATTTTCCACCCTAATTAAGGAGAGTGCGCGCAAAAAGAGCGCCACCGTTGTATCGCCGGCCTGTCAGCCGATATCACCGGATATACATCAAGGAGCGCGCAAACACAGAGAGAAGCGAACGGGCAAAAACACGTGTCGTTTTTGTTTTTAGATTAGCGAATTTTTTTCCCCTTTCCGTTTTTGTTATTTTTGCCCCGTCCGTATCGTTGATGGATACGTCGCTATTAAAGCCGTTGCCACGTAGGTCTCTAATTTAGTTTTTACGGCCCGAAGTAGGTGTTTTTTTTTTCTCTTTCTGGAAGGAAATTTCTTGTCACGCGAAGGGTATATCGGAAATAAAAGGGTTTATAGGGCGGATGGGTTGGGCTAATGCACGTCTTAATACCTTTCAGAACAATGGCCTTAGAGATCTGGGGTCGTACACGTTTAAGAATGGTGAAAGCTGCTATTTTGTCAGATAAGTTATGTTAACGTTTTGCTCATTGATATACAGACTGTTATGTTACAAAATGAATTAGATCTAGGGGTTCATGAATTTCTCCTATAAATTATGATATTCCGCTTTCTTGAAATAGGAGTATATATTAAATAATATATAGGTTATCTACCTATCACTGTCAAAATTTATTGTCGAGCGATGTGTGATGAAATTAATAACAAATACAATTGGATTATTAATTTATAAGGTAACTTTATATTAATAAAACAACTAAGGTAAATAACTTTTTTGTAGAAATTTTATTTAGTTATAATTTACACAACAAGTGTTCAAAATGGTCACCATTCTGTTGAATGCATAATGCTGTAACGGTGTTCTATTTTGCCGAGATTAATTTACAGCAATAGATATTGTAGAATGAAAATTAAATCAAATTTGTTTAATTATTCTTTATAACAATAAATTAAATAGCAGATTGGGCAATTTACTATACTAGCGAATGAATCCCTTGAAATACAGATGGCGCTGCCATAGATAGAATTCCCAGAATAAATTTATTACATGTTTGACAGGCGACAAAAAAATGTTATGTCAATGATAATTTGACAGAAGGCAAAATAGATTAAATGAATTGCTCTACGTGTTACTGAGCGCATGAGTAAGGCAGGATTGCAATCTAATTCAGTCAAAAGTCGGGTATTTTTATTAAACAGTTTTATTTACACACGGAAAATTATATATACAGGGTGAATTTTTTTATATTGAGACAACGGAATATCTCTAAAAAACTGCATCAAATCAAAAAAAGATCTTAATAAGATTTGTTATAATGTGGAAGGGCTCACTGAATGGTGACCAACTCGATCCTTCATTTCACCTCCCACCCCCCAGAGTGGGAGGGGGACAACTTTGAAATCTCAAATGGGAATCCCCATTTCGTTCGATTGTGAACGTCCAGAAAAACACAAAAAAAGAGACTCAAGCAAACATGATTTTGTGTTTTTTTATTTTAATTTAATGTGTTGATAATTTTTAAATGTATTTTTCTCATGATCTAGAGACACCTACCTTTACTTTATATTAAATGTAAGGTGATTCCAGAATTTTGCAATAATTATTTATTTTAATTTTGTGTAAACATTCCACAGTCCATTTGGTCACATGACCATTCTCATGTATTAATAATAATAATAATAATAACAATAATCTTTATTGCCCAACAGATATAATATCCACTTACATAACACACACATAACAAAGTACAGTGCTAAATAAAGAAGACTAAGTTTAAATAATAAACTAAAACCAAAAACCTCAAATATGTATTAAAAAAAATATATGAATTTGAATTAAGATAAAGAAACTGGAAATGAAGAAGAGAAATGTATTAAACATCTTATATTCCCTTCATTTCGGTGAAATTAACGGACTCCCCGAGACAATTTGTTCCCCTGTGGAAAGACAATCGCTATCAAAGTCTGTTAGAAAATTCCAATTCGAAAGGATTTACTAGCCAACCTCCGTGGGAAATGGATGTGCTTCCATTCCAAATTCCAACCTAAAATTGATTGTTAATTGTTAAACAAAGTTTATCACATTAATTTTATCCCAATTTTACCTATAATCTCCGAGTAATTAATGTTCTCCAACGACCATTTTCCTGAAATATGTTCCTGTCACGAGCCATCCTCCGTGTTTAGAAATATGATGTACGAGGGCCCCCATCAGATTCCGGGTCAAACCTGCCCACTTTGATGTCCGGTGAATTAATTCATTCCTTTCGAAGGTATTCTGCGTCCAAATCTACCTAAAAATAAACATATTATTTTAATCCTAATCTAAATTTAAATATACTTATAAGAAATTTCATTTTGTACGTCCGGCAAATTTTGGGGTTAGGAATTTTGTATAATCGCTGAACAGTTTGCATTCACTGGGGGAAAATTTGTATAAGTTGGTAGTTTGCTATGTTAATATTTGATATCTATTTATGGCATGAACCGAAATCCAGTAATTTTACCATCAAGGTTGGACATTTTGTCTCTTAAGCATAGGATAACCCGGATTGAACGTTCAGAAAACGCGGGAATTTTGAAATTTAATTTTAGACGTATTTATGTTTTCTATGGTGAATTTATATTGCAAAAAGTGGAATTACTAACAAAACGTAATTGTTATTGAATAAGCGAACTCATGCAACTTACCTGAGGTAAGAATATCCTTGTATTTATGCTGCTTGTACATGGTTTCACATTTCAAACTTTGTTATTAAATATAACCGCTTTTGTTCACACTTAAATGTTTCCTTTATCATACAAAATTGATCATAATCGATGTACAAGAGTCTTGTGCGTATAATATCTTGGAAACTGGCATTATAAACGCATATTGGAGTAGAGCAAATTTTGGCGATAGTCTCCCATACCATCTCCTCACATACTGAAGTAATAAAAAGGCCAGCGCGTTATATAATCTATATAACCTGCGTTCGTTGCAACTAGGCTCATAGAAACAAGAAATATAGTAAGCTATTAAAGAATAAACTAAGCTATATGGGTAATACGGTCTTTAAAATAAAACTGCTAAATAGCCTCAATATTTCGTCATATATTTATGACTTCCTCAGGAGGACATCTACAATATTATAAAGAGTATGAACCAATAGTAATAAAATATTTAAAATAATACTTACAAAATTCAAATATAATAATCAAATTAAACGTATTTTAAATTTAGAATTTTTAAAAGTCAAATAACATTTTTGTAAACAAGGTAATGTTACTATGTATTTTTTAAAATGTTGCAGTAAATATGATTGAGTTGATTTGTGTCTGTTTTGAAATTAATAGAATTTTGATTACTGTTAATATTAACCATTTCTAGAAATAACCGCTTTTTGTAATTACTTTCAACATCAAGAATTTTAGTATTATCATAATTAAAATTGTGATCTAAATTTTGAAAATGTAAAGACAAGGCACATGAAGTTTACCTATACGACTATCACTTTTATGTTGGGTTTATTCTATTCTTTAGCATTTGAGAAGTTTGACCAATATAACAACCTTGACAATCACGACAAGGAATATTATATACCAAATCACTTTGGTCCAGAATTGGTATCTTGTCTTTAGTTTTTGTAAAGATTGTTCTTATGGTTTGTTATATATACTTCGCAATTTTGATATTATTAAAATCTTTAAAATGTTTAATTACTTTATTAGTTAAACCTTCTACGAAAGGTAATTTATAATATTTAAAAGTGGTAGTTGTATTAGTATTTATATGTTCATGTAAGGAATTTGGAGAGTAAATTAATTTTGAAAGAATATTTTTAGGGGGTAACCGTTATTGGAAAAAATTTTAAATAACTTTTTTAAATTGTCGTTAAGAAATCTTGTGTCGCTAATTTGTTGTAATTCTGTTTTTCATAGCATTCACAGTATTTATATTTCTGATTTATAGGATGATAGAGTAAAAGTTAATAAATCTACCAAGAAGTGTTTGGTTTTTGATACCAATCTAAAATGATAATGTTATTCTCTGATCTTATAACTTTGGTATCTAGAAAGGTACAAACAATCATTTTCCAATTCAGCAGTGAATTGTAAATGATTATTATACGAATTAAATATCTTTAAAGTAATATCTACCTTATCTTATCATTAGGTATTGAACAAATAATGTCATCAACATATTTAAAAATAAATGGAATTTTGAAAGGTAATTTAGGTATAACAGCATCTAATAAACAATCCATAACAATCATTGCCAAAATTGGACTAATTGGGGAACCCATTGGTGTACCAAAAATTTGTAGATAATATTTATTCATGAAAGAAAAATAACAATTATTACAAACAAAACGTAATAATAGTATAAAATTATCTTTCGAAATTGTAGTGTGTGGTTCAATTAAAGACCATTTTTGTATCAGAATATCAATTACTAAATCTATTGGAATATTTGTAAATAATGACACAACATCCAAAGATATCAACATAAAATTTTCAGGTATGATCATTCCTTTAATAGTACTAACAAAAGTGAAAGTATCTTTAATATTATAAGAAGTATTTTCAGAGAAGGCCAAAGTAAGAATGTTTGATAAAAATTTTGCTAAATTATATGTAACACAGTTAACCGAGCTAACAATGGGGACGCATCGGTATATTCTGTTTATGTATTTTAGGTAAGCAATATAATTTAGATGGTACTGCTTTATATGTAGTTATATGTTTAGCATCATTATCACTCATTTCTTTTTTTGTTTTTAATTTTTTTATAAGCTCATTATGTCTTCTCTGTGTAACCGAAGTTGGATCTCTGTCTAAAAACTTATAAGTTCTTGTATCATTTAAAAGTAATTCTGTTTTTTCTATATAGTCTTTTTTATTCATAGCTACAGTACATCCACCTTTGTCAGCCTGTAAAATATATAAATTTGGATGGTCTTTTAAATTTTTTTTTATTTTTTTAAATGTTTGTGTAATACATGAATTTGGAAGGAATTTAGATTTTGTTAAATGATTTGTGACATTATTAGTTATTCTTGCTCTTATTAAATTTTTATTTGTTTCTGGTAGATCATCAACCATACACTCAACATCAGCTAAAAATCTTTTTGCATTAAATTGTTTTCCACTAACGGGAACACTAAATTTAGGACCTAAAGATAAAAAGTCAGATATTTCTTTAGGTATATTAACATCAGACACATTTATAAACCATTTACTGTTATCAAGAAAATAATTTTTTGTATTATTTCTATAATTCATTAACTTTTGAAATTTATTAATAAGTAGTAACTTTACCTTATTAAATCTATTTTGAAAAGATTGAAACAAACTGTTTTTGAAATTATTAAAGATTTGTGAAGGTATCACATTAGAAATTTGACTTTTTAACAAATTAATGTTGTTATTAATTGTAGATATGCTCTTATAAGTGATGCTAATTTCTAAACTAAGAATTTTATTCCCCAACCTGTTGTAAAAATTTGAAATTTCCAGTGACAGCTTCCAGTCATTAGTTGTCAATAACTGACATATGTTCTTTATATTATGTTGTATATGGCTTGGAATTACATTCTGTCTTCTACATCTTCCCAAAAAGTGTTTTCTGTTCAACTGGTTGGCTAATTTAAGATTTAAGGATGCCCATTGTTTCATCTTCCTCATAATATCGTAACCATAATTCTTTGATATTTCGAGATAAAAACCCATCTGGAATAATATTTGAAAAGGAGTACCGACCGGAACTTCGTTGAAGAATAAACTAAGCTATATGGGTAATACGGTCTTTAAAATAAAACTGCTAAATAGCCTCAATATTAAGCTATTAGATATAGAAAGCTAAGAGGGTGCAGAGGAAAAGAAAAACTATTTGATGAGAATGGATAAAAAAATCTCTCCATACAAAAGCGTTCCAGCTGGCAAACGAGAGTTATCTTATAATAACAACAAAACTCTTAATGTGATTAGTAATCAGTCACTAATTACCAATCAATGTGTGTTTTCATGCGTTTTTGTCACATCTTTTATCAATCCTGCCGTAAAAACCAACGTCTTAATTTTCGTAGGATTATTTGAGTATTTTTCCCGCGTTTTTCACATCGAAAAAACACGCAATTATTTTTAATTTCAGCCAACTTTATTGGCATTCGGTAGCATTATGAGTCATTCCGAGAGATAACATCCTTGTCGGTATGCGACAAAGATGCCGCAATTTTTTCAGCTTGTGCGGGGATTTACAATCGTAAAATTGACCTTTATAATTGCCGGCAGGGATTAAATATAAAAATAATTTTATTAAATCTGTGTATCTGCATTCCTGGGTAAATCTTAATTTTAATTTTTTCATTTATGTTTAAATATAGTTTGTATTTTCCCTTCTCGCATTTTGTTGGTGCGTTGTTGCAAAGTAAAAGTTATAGCTATCTATCAGGAACAAAAGGACAAAAAAGTACTGGAAGCAAAATCAAGGAAAAAATTATTCTGGCTTGTTTTTCCTTTTTCTTTTAAAATTTCCAATGTCATTTGATACATACCAATTTTCCAACGATAGATTACCCTACTAGCTTTATCTACCTACAATAATTATTCAAATGCAGGATGGTCGAAGTACTTTCATTTATACATCACCAAAAATGTCAATTCGATCCTATCGTACTATTGCGAACATTATGCAATCTATCCGAGTTAGTACCACAAGCTTCCATAGAATTCAATCTCTTTATTACCTACTAAACGGTCCACCCCATCAGATCCCCTTTATTTATATCGTTATTTTCACGGCGACGCGCGTTTGTTTTCAGGTGAGTAATCGTTCCGCGTCCATTATTTCCGTAAATAAACCCGCTGGCAACTAAACACGGAGTGCGGAGACAAAAGAGACTGCGGCGCCCTCTGTACGCAAAAGCACGACGTAATCTAACCCTTGGCTGGTTGGCAACCTGGGACGCCACGGTATAGTAGCTGCACAATGACTGGATAGATGCCCGTACAGAATGGCATGAATAAAAAAAAAAAAGGTGGACTGACTTGCTTCTCTTTTCGACGTCGAGTTGAGAAATTCCTCGGCAACCCGGTAAGCAGTGGTTTGTCAACGGTGGCTTCTTGGGATTCTGACGGAGGACAGGTATTACGTAGAAGTCGGCGCTGACGTCGAGGGATTAGATCTTTAGGTTAATTGTGTGCGAAATATCCAAGAAACGTGAATGACTATTAGTGGCGGGTCGTCAGAGAGGGTTAGATAGGTTAGGCCCGCATAATATACAGGGTATTCCACGTAACTGGTTCATTAAAAGTTTATGATGTTCTACTATTTACTTATATTTGAGATTTTGGCACCATTATCTGTTCGATTGGAACTATAAATGTAAAATACCTTAACCAAAATATCACTTCCGGTTGGACCGGAAATGGATGTCAACTTTGTTATTTTAAATAGAATGATATAATTTTTTTTCATTTTTGGATTCTACAACTATAAATACGTCAGTTTCGATTAGCTATTCCTATAGCTACATGTTGCCGTTTTTGAGGTATTTAAGTTTTTCTTTTATTTTAGTCATAATCATTGCATCATTTGGAAATTAATATCTCAGTTAATACTGCAAGTAGAGACTCCAAATTATATGTTATGAATGTAACAATATAGGAAACGGTAAGCACACTTTACATTCTAACATACAGGGTGTTCAAAACTGAGGAACAAAGTGACATATTTTCAAATGCAGAAAACTCATTTTTTTTTTAAATAGAACACCCTGTATTTTAATTCGGAATTAGGAAGTAAATATCATCTCCTATCGCTTTATATGAGCATTCCCAATACCTATCTTTAATAGATTTTGAAATATGAGCGACTGTTTGTACATAAAATACTTTTGACCCTATTTGAAAGACATCTCCACGACTACCGTATAATACCTTTAGTTTGCCATAAACAGCCTGAATGAGTTTGTTTACGTGCTGTTTAAATCGAAGTTTGATGTCATTGCACGTCCTAGATTTTTCACACATTTCAGACTGCTTGTACCTGTATGTCATCAATGGTAAATACTAATACTCCGCGACACTGCACTTCGGAGACTGTCTTTGCCGAATAATTGCATAACTGTTTTGGATGGATTGATGTATAGACCATGCTTCCCGCAGACATCACTCAGTCCCTGTATATCGTCCTGAAACTGGTGTAGTGCGTGGTTCTGACTCATATCATTGAAGTGACGTAAACCTGCGTCTCGTCGGCATAAAGGTGTAGTTGAAGTTAAATTTACGAATAGATTAGAGGTGTAAATACAGAAAAGAAGGGGTCCGAGAATCGACCCCTGGCGAACGCCAGACTTTACTGCGAGAGCCTCAGATGTATGGCCCTCCAAAGTGACTCTCCGACTCCTAAATTCCAGGTACGAGGCAAAAAAAAGTATGGCTTCATCACCAATTCCAATATAATGTAAAACAGTCAGCAACATCTGGTGATCTATAGTATCAAACGCGCTGGAGAAGTCGATTTGTGGTAGGAGAGTTAATTGATCACAAACAGAAGCAGTTAGTATGTCATCAGTTATTTTTAACAGGGCGGTTTTACAGCTGTAGTTTTTCCTGAAACTTGATTGGAGTTATGGTAATACATTGTATTTCGTAATATATCTACGCATCTGTTCGTCTACTACCCTTTCAATAACTTTTGATAGTGTAGGAAGTACACTAATCGGTCTTAGCTCACTATACTGAGTCGGCGCAGGAATCTTAGGCAACTGAAAAATTCGGGCTTCTTTCCATACATTTGGAAATGTAGATGACATCAAACAATGATTAACTATATGCCTAATGAAGGGAATAAGTAAAGGCAAACAAAGTTTAATAAGAGTGACATTAATTTCATCAAGACCAGTTGCTTTAGATTTAATAAAAAGTATGATTTTATATATATCCTGATCCGTAACTAGCTCAAAACTAAATTTTTCGCTAGTGTTGTCTCTAATATTCCTATTGTAACAGTTATCCGATGGATTCACGTTATTAGACATCAAAGTGAAATGCTTATTAATTTCCTCAACATTAGCAGGAGGTGCAGGAACTGTATGTACGTTTGTATATATTTAACAAATTTAAATTTTTCCATATTTTGTGCAGTTACGTTATTAACGATATTCGTAGGTACTGCTCTTCTCTTTCCGTATGGCCGTAGTAATCAAATTTCTTAAAGACTTATAGTAGTTTCATTTAGATTGCAAATTGGTGCGCCTAAAATAGGAAAGCGCCTTATTTCGCAAACGCATCATAAGCTTAATGGTGTCTGTTAACCACGGTTTATGACTTTTACGAAAAGTTTTTGCTTTAAGAGGAGCATGAATATTAAAAAGATTAACTAGATTGTTATTCAAAAAAGCGACCTTATCATTTTCGTCTGACAAAACTAATATATATGATGCCAAGGAATGGTTTGTAATTCCTGCTGGAATACGGCTTTATTAAAGTATCTAAAATCACGATATTTACGAAAAGTAGCAGGTTCCTTAAGTTTTTCAAATTGAATGTTCTTGTTTGATCATGCAAATATATTATGCTGTAAGTACTACAAACATATTTTAGTTAGATACTGTGGCAGAACATGTAATCATCAGATTACTTATACAATTCTGTTTTAGTGTTCTCTTTGCTTAAATTTCTTTTCCCAAAGCTTTCCTTTTAATACATCAAAGACACTTACCCTTAGTTTCACTAAGAAAGCAGTCAGTAAAGTCAATTCTTTTCAAGTGAAATGCATCCGGAAAATACTACAATACGCTCTCCAGAGCATCCATATCCTGAATACGATCCTGCCTTTACTCGTCTGCAAATTCCAATACACCCTCCTAAGGGCGTCCGGTTCTTTTTATTGGCATTCATTCGCGTTGAAGCGTTCAGGCGTTCGGCATTCGGAAATGCCGCTAAAGATCAGCGTTCCGAAGTAACACAGAAGGGGAACTCTTCACTTTTCGCGAAACGTAACTTCCAACTGAAAGCAAATCGCCCGCTCCATCCGGCAGATAAATTCGCCCCGGCCTCATTTCCCCCTCGCCCTTCACGACCGAGAATGATAGAAGAAACGCCAATCGGAATTAATTACCTAGAGGCGCCAACAACTCGGAAAGGAGTAGAGTAAAAGGGGCCGCGGTGAAGTGAAGGAAGTTGGAAGCGTCGTGAAAAAGTTTAAATTAAATTCGCCGGAGTGGGGAGAGAGGGGTGGGGGTGGGGCTGTGCTAGGTGGGACGAAATATTCTGGAAATATTGCTTTTAAAAATTAGCTCGCTATGACGAGACTGCGTTCCTCCAATTAAGAAATTATCCGATGGGGCGGAGATGGAATGAATGGCTGAGGGTGAAATCAAGTGAAAGAGTTTTCGCGCCCATTCTTTCTTCTTTTTTTTTTTTGTTGGAGATTATAGCTCGTTAACGTGAACAACTTTGCACCCGTTTTACTGGTGTGATGAAAATTAAAAATTTCTGTAGAGTCTTTTTTACTTATTACTGAATCTTTAAAAGCAAAAAGGACGACTTTTTGAAGAAGTTCCTCCACATATGCACGTACCTATTATATTTTGGTTGTTTAAATCTGTTACCTAATTTACCGGCACCGAAAACAACAATAGATTACTGCGAAAAATCGCGAGGCAAGAATTCAAAAGAATAGAATAGGTGATGCACCTCCGCTTTACCAATCTTCAAATCAGAGGGATGATATTTGGCAATCATGCAGGGTGCCAGCCAGCTCGTCGGCGAGGCAGTGGGTTGATAGTCGCACAGACCCAAAGAATTCAGATGGATAAAATTTCGGCGCCACCTGCTTAGGTTTACTTACCCTGTCATACCCCCAAGATAAGCAGGAATCCACCGTGAAAGATGAAAATCGAAGGGTAAAGCGGTTTGCAAAAGCCCATACAAAAAAGTAAAAGGATGAGATTACTAACAAGATAATTAAAATTTTATTGTTAGATTAGCATGCAATTCAAAAAAAGAATATGTGGTACTCAGTATTAAACAGTAACGGCGAGTATATATAGATAGTAAACAGTGAGATAATAGCAAACAGTCCTACGGTACACTGTAAAAAAAGTTGCAGCAAAATTACATGTAAAATCGTTGGTAACAAAGTTGCCTACAATTTTACAGGTAAATTTGCTTCATAAGGTAAAATTTCTACCATCTAGTAAATTTCACATGCTGATATGTTTTTCAAAAGATTGTTACTGTTAAAATTCGTGTGTAATATTTATATGAACTCTATATTTACCGAACACTGAAGTAATTTTCATATGTATTTTTATAAAGAGAGCAAGCAACTTACCTAATTCTTTTATAGCACCTAATAGGTCATACTGAATCGCTCAACCAGGGATCAAAAATTAACACGCTTACGCGAAACCTACGATTGTTTGAGACGTACATGATATCATTGAGCCAATAATAAGTTCGACAAACGCATAGAATTACCTACGCGCACAGATAAATAATCCAATAACCAATCACATTGCGGCGTATGAATTTCGTATTTTCCATGATATCTATAGTTTTACCCGAAAATTCAAGTAAAAACAAATAATATAAAGATCCTCTATTTTTTACAGCAAAATTAATAGTTCACTAGTAGAATTACTTTTAAAGTGTACTAAATACCCAAAAAAAATGTCAATTTTACACTTTTAAGTAAATTTTGAGAGTAAATACAAAATTGTACATTTTTTTCCTGTATTTTCCTTTGGAATTTTTGTTACATCTTAAACTTACATCAAAAAGCTATAAATTTTACCGAAATTTCTTTTTCCATGTTAAATACCCTAGAAAAAACATGATTTATTGTGGTAAATTCACAACGTTATTACATGTAATATTCCTGATTTACCATGGCAAAATTACTGTAATTTTTTACAGTGTAGGACGCGAGCACCGAACGCTTTGGCCAACGCAATCAGTTCACATTGATTTACACAAGTAATACTTACGATATAAGTTAATTGAAATTCAAGAAAACAGTGTTACAAATACAAAAACAACAATAAAACAAAATATTTAAATCGACTACATTAATGGTGAATAAATCACCCTGTATATGACAAGCCGACCATCAATCAGTTGGTGTTTAAACAATTATACTGAATTTGGTAAGTAAATGAAAAGATAAGTAAATAATTGTACTGAATTTGAAATATTCTACTGAGCTATTAACGAGTAGCACCCTCCAATTCAGGATATAACATGTGAAATTACAGGATCGTGAAAGAAAACACAAAAAAAAAGATAAATGATCGGGGGTGGTTTTCTATTACTAAATTTTAAACGAGAGAGAGATTACTAAAAAACCGTGCAACTTACCTTTGCCCTCGATCGGCTGTTAGCGAGGCGTGGAGATCCTCTCCTATGTGGACAGTCAAGGCGAAGCTTCCGAGACTGACTCGGCAGCAGGCAAAACAGGTGGCCCAGTGTAAATTCCGAAGGAGGTGGGTACTCCGAAGGACTTAAGAAGTCGCGAAAATTCTCAGCCGCACGTGGGTAATTCAAAGCCTTACACAAGACGAAGGGAAAATTCCGGAATTAAAAAAAAAGGGAATCAAAAAAAAAAACCCTCTAAAACAACAGAAACCCAAAATTAGTAAAATAAAAGAAGTAACAAAATTTGGCTTACCGTTAATTAACGAAGTTTTTCAACGAAGAACAAGAAACAAGGCGCTGGAGACGCTTGGTTCTCAAATTATATCTCAAAATATCACATACATCCGCCGTCGAAATCACGAAATTTCCACTTCAACCACAAGCGAAGATACGGCCAATGATTATTTCAAGTAAACTTCCAATAAAATCCACAAATGTGTGAAAATATCCAAAATTTCCAAGAACAGGAAGATTCACTCGTGAGAACGCGTCTCTCAACTCCGAAGAAGAAACAGGAAAACGGAAATGAGTACGTCAAGCATACCATTCAGAAGACTAAGGACAAGAATAAGGACATAGAGGTGCCCTCTAACGTCGAAAAGGTGTAAACACAGATAAGCGGATCCAGATGAAACAGCCATCGATCAAACGAATCGAAGCGTGAAACCGATAATGACGACGTGGAAAATAACGTTGTTCTGTCAAAACAAACTGACCTAACCCTACCAAGAATGTCAACAACCTAGCTTAATACAGAAAATTCAAGAAATTAAACAAAAATCTAGGACCGTTTTGAGTATAAGAATCAATCTGTAAGTAAATGAAAAAATAAAAGATACAAATTCTAGTTGTGCGTCCGACACACACTCAGGAAACCAAAAGCTACACCGACGACGCCGCTCTAATAGGGGAAATAAATACGATTCAAAAACCAAAACTAAACAATAATGCCCACGTTAGTGAAACTACAAGACGCAGGAGCATCTCTTAAGGTAAAAGAAGGAAATAGAGTTACAAAAACCTGTCGAAAAGCTAGCCGAGAAGGAAATGAACTCGACACAAACGAATACGAGGTAAGCGAAAGGAAAAATCTTAACAAATCATAGGGCAAATCGATTATACAGGGTTGGGATAAAGTATGGAACCAAGCAAATATCTTTAAAACGAAGAGAACAGTATTGACGAAACTTTGCAGATAAGTGTAAGGAAATATAATACATCTGATGTTGATTTTGTTGTTGTTACTGTACTTCCGGTTCAACCGGAAGTTCCCTCTATTTTTTTTATTTAAATGACACCAATAAACACCCTATATTTTTGCAGATTATAATAGACCTCGTTTTTGCGAATTCGACCATACTGGTTTTAGCACCATTATTTGTAAATAATGGAGAGATAATTAGTTCGGCAAAATGTCAGTGGGGATGATACAATCAAGTCCATACATGCCGGTCACAACCCGAAGCTTTGCCCAGCAACAAACAAACAAAAAGTATTATCATCTAGTAGGTAACTGTTGACAAACTGTCAAGTTTATTTAATTCACGTCCATCAAATTACTAATTGTACGTATGAAAATGGTGCATTTAAATGGAAGAGAGCGTATTGTAATTTTAATGATGAACGGGTTTGGCGATCGCGTTAGAACTCATGAAGAATTGTGTCACCTTTGCAATGATTTGCATCCCGAAAGAACTCCTATAACACGTTCAACTGTCACTAAAACGTTTTAGTATGACAGGAACGGTTAAAAATTCACCAAAAACAGGCCGCAGACCGCAACTAACGCAGTTGTTAGAGAAAACATTGCTATTGAATTAGAAGAATCACCTCAAACTTCTACTACAACTTTAGCACTAAACCATGGCATAAGTCGTCATTCTGTAGGAAAAATTTTGAAGAAAGAAAAGTTCCATCCGTATAAAATACACCTACTTCAAGAACTGTCAGATGATGATTTTGACCGACGCCTGGAGTTTTGCGAAAGAATGATGGAAATTTGTAATGCAGACGAACATTTTGCAACTAACATGGTATTTTCTGACGAAGTAACTTTCTGTTTAAATGGAACAGTCAATCGCCATAATTCCAGCTACTGGTCCAATGAGAATCCTCACTGGATCCATGAGCTCATACTCAACATCCTCAAAAGTTGAATGTCTGGATGGGAATTGTTGAAAACAGACTTATAGGCCCATTTTTTTTATAGAAGTTATTGGAAGTATTTGGATCTACTGAGAAACCACATTATTTCTGCACTTCAACACAATGGGGAGTTACCTCAAAGTTTTTGGTTTCAACGGGATGGAGCGCCTCCCCACTATGATAGGCGAGTTAGGAACTTTTTGGGTGCTATTTTCCCAAATCGATGAATTGGACGTAGAGGATTCGTAGAGTGTCCTGCACGTTCTCCAGACCTTAGTCCATTAGATTTTTATGTGTGGGGTTTTCTCAAATCTCGTGTTTACGTTAGGCGACCAACTACTTTGCAGGAGTTGAGGCAAAGAATAGTCGACGAATGTGATTTAATCCGTAGAGAAGTTTTGGAAAAGGTAACTCAGGAGTTTCGTAGAAGACTTGTATATTGTCAGGAAGTAAACGGCGAGCATTTTGAACATTTTACATGAGTTCGTTTATAAGATGACTACGATTTTGTTAATAATTTACGATAAATAAAATTAATTGTTCAGTAAATGTGGAGTGTTCTATCTCTTCATTATTTACAGATAATGGTGCTAAAACCAGTATGGTCGAATTGGCAAAAACAAGGTCTATTATAATTTGCAAAAATATACAAGGTGTTCGATTTAAATAAAAAAAAATAAAGAGAACTTCCGGTTGAACCGGAAGTACAGTCACAACAACAAAATCGAAATTAGATGTATTATATTTCGTGACACTTATTTGCAAAGTTTCATCAACATCATCCTCTCCGTTTTAAAGTTATTTGCTTGGTTCCATACTTTATCCCAACCCTGTATAATCTCCACTGCGTTTTTGCAACTTTCCCCAAAATGGCACACATTCCTATATGGACGTTTGTATACTCTTTGTTTTCTCTATACTCTTTTTCTGCAATTTTCTGGAAATCGTACAGAAGAACACGACTCATTTGTAAACATGAAGGTGCATACTTCAGTAGTTCAAGGTTTCCTATACTGATATTATATACGATGGCCTTCATTCTAAAATAGTATTAATTTGTGGTTTTTACATGTTATCATATTGCTGTAATGACGTAATGTGTTTTTGTTTTCCGATACGGAGTCAACCTTGTTTTTTACCAAAAACTTATCCCATTTATTCGTTCGGGACGATTTTTTTTTATTTTCACGTACCAAACGCGTAACCTGTTACCCTTTAGGAACTATTTATCATACCGTTTAGAGGAAAAAAATATTGCCAACACCGCGCCGCTCCTTTTCCCCGTCTGGTCGTGAGAAAAACGCCTGGGCGTTTGTAAAAAAAAAAAAAAAATTTATATCTTTCCCCAGTAATATATGAGAGTCCTCCAGAGAGGTCTTTTCTTCGGAGCGAGTTCGGGAATCGTCAAAGTTCGCGGGGCAATAATAAAAAAGTTAGTGCGTCTGAAATATTAGTTTTCCTTCCTTTCGGTAGATTTTAATGCGCATAGCGAGTAGATCCCTCTTTTCTAGCGGACGACTTTCAGACGATGCCGTTTTTGCCACGCGCCTCCGAGAGACTTCCTATCTGCTTCTGCCGTCTCCGCCCGTCTTTTTCCTCTTGTTGTCCATATGCCGGCTTCAGAACAAATAAAAGTTTTAATATAACGAAATTATACTTTTTAATATCGGGCGGGCCTTTTCGGAGTAGCTCCTTTGAATTCATAATGCGCGTTTTATATCAATATGAAGTGGGTCCTGTATATGTTCCGGGCTCGCCATATTGGAATCGGATAAAGTTTTTATTGAACGCGAATATTGCGTCTGCATGAATCTCTGCATCTTAAAAATTAATACGTCTTAAGGGGATTTTATGAAGGGTTCCTTATTTTAAGACTTGAGAAGCAGTGGAATGGAGGTATGAAGGTAAGAAGACTAGGTCACGAAGATATGCATAATTCATTTCAATTTTAATGGTTCGTCTATTAGAAGCGTATGGATTATTAAAATTAAAGTGTGGAACAACAGGTCAAGTGTAAAAAAGAGAAATGGAGGATATATTTACAAAACAGAACACAAGATAATTACAATAAATACAAAGAGCAGAGGAAGAAAGTTAAAGAAACCATCAGAATGGAAAAAGAAAAGAGTTGGAAAACATTTGGCGATAAACTGGAAAAAAACTTTACGGAAAACCAAAAACTGTTTTATGGAAGGTTAGGAAAGGGAAGCATACGATGAGAAATATAATAAAAGGTAAAAATAGTAAACTATTAACGGAAGGAAAACAAATTATGGAAAGGTGGAAAGAATACTTCCAGGATTTGCTAAGACAACAAATACCACAGCCAATTAAAGAAACAACTACTGAGTTCCCGAAGACAGACAAAACCACAGAAAATCTGGAAATCACAATAGAAGATGTCAAAGAAGCAATAAGCAAGATTAGAAACGGAAAGGCCGCAGGACAAGATAAAATAACAGCAGAGATGTTTAAGAACGTGGGCGATGATGATACCAAATTGTTTTGGAAAATCTGTAATAAGGCATGGAAGGAGAAAAAGGTACCCAAGGACTGAACAACAGGAGTAATTGTACAAATATATAAGAACGGTGATCAAAAAGAGTGTAATAACTATAGAGGTATAACGTTACTAAGCACAGCAGCAAAGATTTATGAACGAATATTAGAAAGAAAACTACGAGACATCATAGAACCTACCCTGGAAGAGGCACAAAGTGCATTTAGACGAGGAAGAAGTACGCAAGATCATATTTTCACATTGAAACAAATTATAGAGAAGTCGATCAAAAGCAAAACGAAAGCGTACTTCCTATTCATCGATTTACAAAAAGCCTTCGACAGAGTACCTAGAACGAGAATGTGGAAAATATTAAAACAAAGAGGGGTTAGTCGACTAATAATTGAGGCAATTAAATCACTGTACAAAGATAATGAGACTTATGTAATATACCAAAACATGAAGTCAGAAACCTTTCTTACAACGGATGGTCTTAGGCAAGGAGGTGTTATAAGTCCACTGCTATTCAATGTACTGCTGGATCAAGTCATAAAGGAATGTCAACCCCAAATGAGAAAACTAACAGTTGGATACAGAAATTTGAAGAGAGTAGAAATATCAGAATGTGCATTTGCGGATGATGTAGTGACAATGGCAAGAACTGAAGAAGGACTACAACAAAACATCAATATATGGAATAAGACACTGGAACGATATGGCATGATAATAACCACAGAAAAGACGAAAGTAATGGGTATAATGCAAGATAAAGACAAAATTAACACTAAAATCAATTAGGGGTAATTATACAGAACGACGGAAAACAAGATAAAAACATACAAGAAAGAATAGAAAAAACAATAAGGTTATATCATGCAATAAACCGTACATTTATAAGGAAAAAGAAATTACTAGAAAAACTAAAATGGCCATTTTTAAAATTGTATATAGACCAACTCTGATGTATGGTAGTCAGACATGGGCAATAAATACGACATGGTTAAACTTCAGGCGACCGAAATGAAGTACCTACGAGGGGTTAAAGGAATTACAAGACGAGACAGGATCAGGAATGAAAACGTGAGGACAGAATTGGAAACAAAATCAAGACTGAATCCTTTTGTGGGATAAGTACCAATACAATACTGAAGAAATTGAAATGGAGCAGAAAAGACCCAATTATTGGGAGAATCTCCAGGGAATAAAGCAAGCTAAAACTCTTTTGGGAACCTATAACCAGAAGAGCTTTACAGAATGCATCAACCTGAGTAAGAACATTATTCGCATATTTACAAGCATACTTTCAGGCCAATGCAAAATGAATCTCAGTAAACTTGGATTAGCAAAGGAATCTCAATGTAAATTCAGGGAATAGGAGCAAATACCCATTCAAATCCTTTTAAATTGCATAGCACTGTGCAACATAAGGGCATTGCACCTGGGAATATGTGAAATCGAAGAGGCTTACCTAACCTGGGGCCTTATCATATCCTACACTTCCTGGAAAGAATAGGATTGGAAAGTCAGCTGTAAAACAACAAGAATAGGGGACACAATAGATCTCTTATATTGCAGTATAATACCACCCTCCATTCATAAATACTTTCAAGGGTATACTCATTTGTCCTGTGGTATATGATAAAAAGAAAACGAACTAACTTTATTAAAGTTTCAGACATGGTCATTGTAGACCTTTGAGTTTTTCCTAAAAAAGTAGCCTTCGTATACATACTTCTGTTTAAGTTTGTGTGACATCCTTCCCTGAAATTATTCATTATATCTGATATCTAGCTAATGTACCTATGTTTAGTTTTGCTATTACCACAATACAGGTAGTTTTACCAAGTCATTATTGCGGCATGCGGATCGATATCGTGTTTCCGTACGAGTCTCCGAAAGTGGAAGCGCTTACACGATGATATAATTGTATTTAACTTGCGTGGTTGCTGCACGGAATGCTTGAATTATTGAGAGATTTCGTGAGATTTACCAAGGTCGGGGTACTTGACGAACTAATGTTCTTTAAATGACGATACAGTTTCGGAGAATGGGAAAAAATAAAAGTTGTATGAGTGCTTGTCATGGAAAAATATAATTTTAGGTTATGTATCCCTTTGGATTTAAGGAGCTATCTAGTGTACTGGAATAAATTGTCAATTTTGATGTGCAAATAATAGTATTTTTAATACCACGTTGTACTACATAATCTGTTTCACAATTATTGACATTAATTCTCCAATAACATTATTAACTAAAACTGACAGTGGTCTGACGTGTTTATAAGAGTTCTGTAAGGTAAATTATTGTTCTCTATGATGATACTTAATGAAGCATACTTAATGAGCGAATTAGATACTGTTTTAATGATGAGAGGCTTTGGCGATAGCGCAAGATCCTATAGTGAAGTAGCAAACTTGTAAATGATACTTCTATGCATAAGAATAGGAAACAACAAACGTTAAAGCGTTCTGAGAGAACTGAAAATATCAGAAATTAATGAAAACCAAACCGGTCAATCAAAAACGATTATGATTGGCAACAGAATTTTAGATACAATACAATGTTTCGTTCAAGATCCATGTACATTTTTACGCAAAACTGCATAAATACATGATGGAAGTCATTTTTCAATCTTATGTGGACTACATAAGAATAAATATAAACCATACGAAATCAAGTTATTGCGAGAATTAACTAAACATGACTTCGACCGTAGATTAGAGTTTAGTGAGGAAATGACTGAAAAAAAATTGTAAGTGGCAGGAATATCATCAAGATGATTTTTTTTTTCCGAAGAAGCAACTTTCACCCTAAATGTGAATAAATAGCTGTAATTGAAGGTACCAGTGTGAGGTAAATGCAAGCTGGATGTGTGAAAACCGTACTCAGAGACCACAAATGTTAAATATATGATCGGGTATAGGGGTACTTACTTAATTCAGCCTTTCTTTACGTGAAACTAATGTCGTGTCATGCCCTTGGGGCGACTACGGTCGGCAAACGAACAAGAGGCGGAGAATTGCGCCGTGCCACGCCCGAGGGACGACTACGAACTATAATCGAGCACGAGACGGAAGACTACGCTGTCACGTCCGTGGGGAGACTAAAGTCTATAATCGAGCAAGAGGAGGGGTTACGTCGTGCCACACCCGAGGAGCGACTACGAACTTCAGCCAAACACAAAACGGAAGATTGCGCCGTGTCACGCTCGTGCGACGATTACGGTCTACAGTTGGATCGGAAAAACTGTTGTTGTGTCATACCCGAAAGGCGACTATGACCCATAGTCCTACAGGAACGGAGGAAAATTATTGCTGTATTCACCGTCTGTTTGATAATTTTGATGGTTTGCTTTATACGGCCTGTGGAATCACGAGTTACACGCGTTCACCACTACCGGATTTTTTTGGGAAAAATATTTACTCTTGTGTCGGCAAGATTGCTACAGATAAATATCAATTTAAATTTGAATAATCATATTGACAATTGCTGCGGCGAATATTTTTATAAATTATACTAATTATTCTGCTTGCTTCGTCAAAAGCTAAACTATCAGATTTTTTAAAGTTTCACTTATTATTGATGATTTAAGTTACATAATTATTTGTTTACTTAGTTTTGTACTATTCAGTTTTAACATAAATTAGGCAATCATCAGCTATACCTGCCGTTACTATTATTTTGGCATGTCAAGAAAATAGTTCTCATGTTCCCAGATGTCATTTATATGTTACTACTTCCCGGAATCTGGTGTAACATTCAATTCAATGAAAAATTTAATGATCAGACAGGCCATGTAAAACGTTAACTATTTAAGTCATTTAGAAAGTGGTAGTCATGTCAGATCCAAAGGATAACTACGATCTATAGCCCTACAGAAACGGAGAAAAATTATATTATCATATAACACTCAAAGGGCGTTTACGATCTATTGTCCTACAGGTGAAAATCTCCATACCGAACAGAGACCAGGCACGCAGTGGGATCGCTGCTAATGATAACTGGTTCACGGACGGATCCAAATCCAGCCAAGGCACAGGAGCCCGTATTTGTGGGCCTAGTCCTAATCAAAGGATATCTACAAGCCGGGGGAAACATACAACGGTCTTCCAGTCAGAGGTATCCGCCCTTGCTGGGCTGTATAAAGAGGAAAATTAATATAATGACTGACAGCCAGGCTGTCATTAAGGCAGTCTCGAACCCATTAACTAGGTCAAAACTAGTTAGAGACTGCAAACTATCCCTCAATACACTGGCACGAGACAACACGGTGTCTCTGATTTGGGTTCTGGGACATGAGGATATAAAGGGCAACATAATAGCCGATGAACTAGCCAAGGAGGGCTCCAAGAGACACTTTATGGGTCCAGAACCCGTATGTGGGATCACTAAGGATTCCGCAAGAAGGGAGATCTGGGCCTGGTTAGATAAAGAAACTACAAAGAAATGGAGGTCGACTGAAGGTCAACTCCATACCAAAACTCTGATAGGGGATGGGGATGGTAGTTTCTCTGATAACCTACCCAGGCGCAGTAAGAAAGAAGTTAAGACCATTACTGGGTTGGTAACTGGACACTGTCCCCTGAAAAAGCATCTGTACAACACAGGCCGAGTAAGTGAACCGTGGTGTAGAAGATGCGAACTACAAGAGGAAACGAGTTTACATGTAATCTGCACTTGTGAGGAACTTAAGGTACTTAGGCAGAAGTACTTGGGGAGAGATCTATTGGAGCTCTCGAAGGTCCTCAAGTTTCCACTGGGCAAGATACTGGCCTTTATAGAGAACACCAAGCCGCTCGAGTGGAAATAACAGAATCAATAGGGATGGTACAATGAGCACCTTGCTCAAGTGCCCGGACATCAAGTGCCCACCCTAACTGGAATAAATGAATGATGAATGAATTGTCCTACAGTAACGGAGAGAAGATATTGTAGTGTCACACCCGCAGGACGACTATGATCTATAGTCCTACAGGAACGAAGAAAATTATTGTCGTGTCATACCCGAAGGGCGACTGCGATTTGTAGCCAGGTCAGGGAAGGAGATCAGATGTCTGCACAATCTGCCACGATTGTAGTAAATGCACAACTTATATAGGTTCGCGGTGCAGATTGAATATGCTGCGCGTGGTGACAGTAAATTTGAAAGTAAGACTCGCGATGGATTTTTTATAATTTTTATTTTATTTTTCCTCTAATAGTGAATTAATTTACAATTTTATCTCGTATAAGGTTGTTGTCAATTTAATTAGAAATTGAAATGTTGCAATCAATAAATAAAATCTAACATATTAAACGCAATATATAGACAAATGTAAGAGGCATCTTACTTAAATTGTTACTTAAATTACTTGTTTGTTTGTCTTACTTAAGTATAGTCTCAAAATATTTTGAAACACATTGTACTTTCTTCTTTATTACACATCATCGACCCTAATTTAATTAGATGTAGAGCATCAATTCCAGTAGTTTCTTCCACCTCCCCACAAAGATCATCCTTAACCTCTAGCGGCGATAATGAAATACAGTTTCGAGGGAGTTATCGACGATCTATCCACCAGCCGAATGTTTCGGTAAACAGGTTCGGGATAAACTTGTCCGGCGGCGCGATAACATTTTCTTGCTCCCGGAATCCTCCTGCGCGCATAATTCGCCTTGATTTACGTGTTACCAGTTAACCTCCCGACTGTCTCTCCTATACTGCGCCACGATGGAACGCCCGAATAAATTTACCTGAATTACCATGAATTAGCCGAGGTCGATTTCCCAATTCGTCATCCCTTCTCAGATAGTTTTCCCGACGACGCGCGACGCCCACGTCTATTCTATTAATGCGTGCCTATATACGCACATACAACTTTGGGGATTTGCGAGGCAAGGGTTTGACCTGTGGCGCGTTGCGGTTAGGGAGGGGTGCCGACTCGGCTTACTTGCAGAAATGTTTGCGAACTTCGGTGTGTACCTTTCTCGTTTAACTTGTGATCAAATTTTAAATGTTTACAATAGACGGGGTAAAACAAATCTAGTCAATTTATTCTCTTTTGCTTTGTTAATACACATTATTTACAATATATATATATTGCTATGGAAGCAGGGGTGTGAAATATAATTTAGAGTCATTTAAAACATGTTTCAAAGCCAAATAAAAGAAGTAATTGAAAGTTGAAGTGCATACTCGGTTGCTTATTCTACAGGCAAATTTTGAATTTGTTAAAAATGACTAAGAGTTGACCATCTTTAGCAAAAGGTGCTAAGTATAGCCTTAATTATAAGGTAGACTTTATTCTTTATGTTAATACAAGCATTGGTGTATTTTTATATTTTTATTATATTTTGCTCGGGAAGATTTTTCATTCTTCGGGATGTTTATTTGATAACTTTTGCTGTATTCTCCTCAAACTAGAGTACATAACGGTATCTTAATGTCAGTTACTGGTTATCCATTCAAATTCAATGTTGGCTTACCTGACAGCGATAACAATTGCAGGCTGATTACTTGTAATTTTAGTTTAAATCTTCATTCTGCCTGTGGCCACGAAAGACCCACTCTGAAAAAAAAAATCCAAGTTCTACAAAGTGTTTACCTAAAAATTATCGATTTTACACCTAAATCATTTAAATCCTTCGACCTGTATAATCGCCCAGAATTTCCCATAAAATTTCATGTGAAGAATCCCGGCTGAAATACCATTCCATGCTATTGACCGATACGGGGGCCCATCGAACCGAAAGTCTAACCTGTACTCAGAGAATTATCTGCCCACACTAGACTGGTAGTGTTCGGCCGCAGTCAAGTTAGTATGTCATTAAGTATACTTCACCTAAAAAAGAGAAAAATAATCAGGTAGTTTCAATTTAATGTTAACCAGTAAATAAGATTTTTTTGTAATTTATGTTCGGAATACGTTAATTTGGGGTTAGATTTATATGAATACCCATTATTTTTAGTTATTTTAGGAATTTTTAATATTTAAGGGTTGTTTTCAAAATAACTGCGATTGTCTGTGATCAAATAGTTATTTTAACATACAAATACCGACAACAGGGATGGTTTGTTTAGGTTTATCGATAACCCAAATTATACTTTTCTAAAAAAGTGTAATAGTGTCTGCTATTTACGAGTAGGACCTCCCTTCTACCGTAGATAGATTTCTTCCAGATCAAATGTTATTTCGAGGTAAATGCACGTCGTCAAAAAAGAAATATTTTAGTTAATTTACAATTTAATTTAAAACACATAGGCATTTGTAGTGGTAGTGCATTTATTTTGTAATATAACCATTACAGAAAATGCGGATATAAATAATAGGTTGTTTATGATAATAAATACAACAATGTCAATACACAGAGATTCAAAATGATTGTCAATTCCGCTCCTATAGATAGTAACAGGGTGTAGGTATATGCCGCATGTTTGTAATGAAGATTTGAACTAAGTCAGTGTTGGAACATAAGAAAGTAAACGGATCTGTCATAAAATAAGGAAAATGTAACCTATATTTGAACTCGTATTATATAAACGACTATGGATTGGTGTTTCTGCTTGTAAAATGAAATGTAATTAATTTAACTTTACTAAATTATGATTTTACAATTCAGTACTAACTGGTGTTTGACTAAATTTATTTATTACTTTAAATTATTACATACAATTAGTATAATTATTAAGTGACAAAACTGCATCTCTCAGTTCTTCTATGGTATGCATGCGGTTTCTATAGATCCTATTTTTTAGATAGTCGAACATGAAGTAATCTAATGGGGTTAGATCAGGCGATCTTGGTGGCCATCTTTGTGCTCTAACGAATCTGTCAGCAAAAAACTGTTGAAGATATTGACAGGTTTGTCGAGCAGTATGTGCTGGAGCATTATCGTGGCTGAAAATTAATGATGATATTGTAAATATAAACGGTTTGAAAAAAATTATAAGATAAATAATCGAACACGAACGCCAATGTCGCTAAATGTCAAGAAAATTCATTTAATGTATGAAATTTGTATGTAGCTAACTTCGCTCATTAAATTGGTAATAAGTATAGATAAATTTTTCCGGAAAACAGTTTTTTCTTACGACAATCATTTTGAATCTCATAGTACTTTAAAAAAATTATTTTGGAGGGTTTTTATTTCTATATTCACATTTTTGGATCAACAAGTTGAGAATTGTGGATGTTTAATTAGAATGTAAGTTATATTTGTTTGATTTAGCTTAGGAATTTTCTTAACGTAAAATAAATTAAATAATTACTAGTATATAACTAAGTAGTGAACATACATACATGTGTGATTAATCTTCATTCTTGAATTGTTCCTCATACTAATATAACGTTAATAAATATACAATAAAATGTTTTATAACTTTTGATTTCTGTTTTCTATTCTAACCATGTTTCTCCTTCTTTGTTGGTTTTGGCAGAATTTTCTAACAGAAAACCAAATCCGTTTAAGAATAATTTAATTGTATTTGTTACTTTTGGCTGCTATCTACACAACTTCTTCAGAGATTAAAATTATAAATTATTGAAATATTTGAAATAAAAATAATTAAATAAATATAGGGTTCTAATTTTATACGCTTGAGAATGGATGTACTTAAATAAATTTGTTTGAGATAGAGCGTTTCATCTCTATCTCAAACAAATTCAAAGAATTTACAAAAAAAATATCATAAATATTTTGGCCCCAACTAGGGGCCACGTGGGGCTCCAAAACATATAATTGCTTTTATTGACTTTTATATAAATTTATTATATATTATCTCCGTTTTTAATTATGTTTCTCCTACTATGCAACGATCTCAAGTTTTTATACATACACCGAATTCCGATATTTTAGGCGGTAGTAAAATTTCAAAAAACAGTAAATCACCTCCAATGTAGGTCGTGACCCCAAAACGGAAATATTGTAGATAATACACAACGCGAAACATAAGTGCCGCTGTTGTTCATTATCTTAACACACGTAATGGGGCATAGATGGAGCCAGATGCCTTGAATTATTGCGCGAACAGCCAGTAGTACGGTTCAGTGAAATATACGCCACGTCCAGCGCTATATTTATTATTATAACCCTTGCCCCTGCACAATAACCGTTACGTATTACAATCATACTGAATGGTGTTGGACGATCCTGGAATAGCCGTAACACCATTGTCGTTGTAAATCAATTTCTAGTAATTGATATTAATAACGGATTAAACAGTGACGTTTCTCGGGTTGAGTTACGGTTTGGGGATATTTTCGCGGGGAATTTTAGATTAGATAGTCGAAATTATTGAAGTTATGTTAAGCAGGGTGTAAGCTAGAAGATTATAACGTATTTAAGGTGTGGGGCTATGGAAATGGGATATCTTGTAGGGTTGCTAATTTGCATGAACTGATTTGCTGTGTAGTTAGTTTAATCTTATGTAAGTTTATGTAGGAAAAGGGCCTTAAAAAATGATAATGACGATAGGGTAGCCTATTTCTAAAATCCAACTAAATATATTGTTCAAAACTGAAACAATTGGTGGTAGAAAGTGTTCTTAACTCTATGAAATTATCGGTTAGATTGGAAACCTTTTCGAAATTATCAATTTTAGATAACTTTATTTTTGAATTAATTGTGAGTTTTCTTTTTGCGAAAACTATATTATCTGTTAGTATTTTTATGTACTAACAATAACACTAGAGTTCTTGTATTACGAAAATATTGATGAAATAATTCGTTCAAAATTTTAAGATAAAAATTACTGCTTATGCACAATAAAGTATATTCAAAAAGGAAAGTCGTGTACTCCAGCGTAGAGGAATTTTTGTAAATTTTCTATTATTGTATCATACGCTATGTTTTAGATACAGAATAGAAAGTCATGCATTACAGCATTAAAAATAGGACGAACATTGATATTTTTGAAATAAGAATCGTACATCTTGATCGCACTTTGTATTACAAGAAGCGCTCAGACAAATTTCTGTAATCACATGATCAATTGTAACCCAATTTATTTCCTAAGTACAAACAAAGAGTTTGAATGATTTATACTTGAATGGATAAATATTCAAATAGGATCAAATAGAGTTCTTTCCATTCTGATTTATTGGTATATATAATAGCTACATGTTTCGAGCGAAACTGGCCATCTTCAGACTCTTATAACGTCAATGTAAAAAAGCAAAACAAATTAATTTGTTATTGATCGAAATAGAAAATAAACTACAGAGAAAAATGTCATCTAAATATGAAATTACTTTCGTGTATCAATTTTTTTAGAGAAATATCTGTATATTAATACAATATTAACTTCGCATCACATAGTTTACTTTCTCAATCACGCCTTTTGTCTACCTTTCAAAGAGATAAATACAAAATAAGAATTATTTTTGCTGCACTTGTTTTGTTTTGAAAAAAAAAAAATTATAACATAGCCACATTTCAATGGTGTTTTTTGTCCCAACACTATCAAATTCTTCTTTTTCTTTTTGAAATTATTCAAAAAAAATCCTGGCCTCCAAATCGTCAGATCTATACCTAATGGATTTCTTTTTTTTGGCGCTATATAAAAAACAAAGTTTACAAATTTCGACTATTAAGAAATATCGACCACTTAGAAAATGTAATTAGACAATATATTGCGCAAAACCAATCCTATTTTGTTACAGAAACGGACTGTTAAGAGATTTTAATACTAGTTCGATAA
The DNA here is from genome assembly GCA_004143645.1 of Protaetia brevitarsis. NCBI lineage: Eukaryota > Metazoa > Arthropoda > Insecta > Coleoptera > Scarabaeidae > Protaetia > Protaetia brevitarsis. Next base: position 6,478 of record RXPK01004590.1, on the reverse strand, counting down.
AATGTTAGAAAAAATAAAACGTAAGACGCCATTTGGAAGTTGAATGTTTATCCTTTACGTTAATTAACATCTGTTGTTGACATTATTGTAAATGCATTGTGTTTTATTTTTCCTTTTAGTTGTGGTGATCAATATTAAGACCTACATAAAAAGAAAAACGAAATCAAATTAATTGTGACTCACAAAATTTCAATTAGATGTTATTGCTTTGTTGCATTTGAAAACAAAACATTGTGTAGCAGAAATAATTCCCATTTTTAAGTTCACCCTTTTATAGCCATAACATTTTTGAAACTCACTAATTTTGTTATAGTATGCATGTTTTTCTCTCAGAAAGTATATACAGAATAGAATATGGCAGCTGTATAATCTTAATTTTGTATACAATTCCGAAAAAAAAAACGATTAAATCTTATTGCTTGCTAAAATTAACAGAAACTTCATGTTTAGATATAGTATTGAATTTGGTACATTTCTTAACGGAAGAATTCTCTAAATCCAAAAACTGAGGTACTTTACTCTTAGCGTAATTTCATATTTTTGACCATGTTTTCTATACAGTTACATTCTCGGCAGATTTGTTGACTGTTAATTTTGTTTAAGGACGTGCATAGGTGATTTGTCAACAACAAAAAAAAAGATTTACTAAATTCAAGGGCAAAAAAAAATCCCAATCACAATCATACCCAATCTGGTTGTCGTTTATACGAGCCATCTAGCGGGACTGATAGTCCATGAACTATCCGAGCTAGATCAATGACTACATTGCCAGCTCTATACTACAATAAGCGACTGTACCGTAAAGCTGGTAATGCATTCATTCTATCGGTTCATTATATTTAGGTATTTTTTTTATGTTTCATTACGTCAGGGTAAGCCGTTCTTGGAATAACAATCATACGCAATCTTGTTATCGTTTACACGAGCCATCTAGCGGGACTGATAGTTCATAAACTATCCGAGCTAGATCAATGACTACATTGCCAGCTCTATACTACAATAAGCGACTGTAACATAAAGCTGGCAATGCATTTATTCTATCGGTTCATTATATTTAGGTGTTTTTTTTTATGTTTCATTACGTCAGGGTAAGCCGTTCTTGGAATCACAATCATACTCAATCTGGTTGTCGTTTACAAGAGCCATCTAGCGGGACTGATCATGAACTATCCCAGCTAGATCAATGACTACATTGCCAGCTCTATACTACAATAAGCGACTGTACCATAAAGCTGGCAATGCATTCATTCTATCGGTTCATTGTATTTAGGTTTTTTTTTTTTATGTTTCATTACGTCAGGGTAAGCTGTTCTTGGAATCACAATCATATGCAGTCCAGTTGTCGTTTATACGAGCCATGTAGCGGGACTTGTTGAAGTTTGACACGTGGCTTCTAAGGGGTGCACAAACTGAACTCTTTTTCATTTAGTAGGTGATTGTACGTAAGGCTTGAGATGTGATTAGCGATGAAGGTGGGTTTATACACTCGGAAGAGTTCTGATGACGCCTGGTAGGTAAAAACTCGGGCATTTTCAACTGTTTTTTTTTTGTAAGAATCTTTTTAGAATCTTTTTAGACGATAATCAGTGATAATATAAATAATCAGTATTGTGATCTAGATTGTATTAGATAGTTATGTATAGGTATAGTTAAATTAGGATTATTATTACCCATAACTTTCAATAATAGCTGAAATATTCCCATTGTTAATTTTGCTAAGGATTTTCACCGACTTTTTTCTTTACCTAATCATTAATAAAATGTTTTACAATCTCAACTAATTGATTCATCGACGCAATGTACAACACAAAATACAATCTGACAGAGATTATATGAAGTAATAATACAAGAATGAGCTGTTCCTAATATAACATGCATATGGGAACTCTATTTCTTTTGTTCTCTTAGATCGACTTTCTCGTTTCCTTCTCTAAACTCTTACACACGTCAGTAAACGCAGATTTTCTCATGTAGTTCGTGGAACGAGGTCAGTTGAGGGAGCGAACGTATAATTCCCATGGGGATTGTAATCTTGCTGTTCCGGTAGATAGACTGCGCGTTTTAAGAACTAGACTGCTTAAATAATACACTACTACCTGCAATTAAAAACGCACGATCATTATTTTTTTGGAAAATGATATTTATTAGTAATGCCGAGGATGTTCATGTTATCTATAAAAGTGCAAGTGAAAAACAATCAGGAAACAAAAATTATAAATAAACGATTTCTATTTAATATTGGATAAAACCATTTTATATAACAGGTGAGCTTTTTTTCCGATATTTAGTATGGAGATCTCGGAAGCCAGCGGATAGAGAGATGATCAAGTGGGGAGAGAAATGCGGTTTTATGAGCTCAAATGAGCCCTCTGCTTTATGAAAGAATGCCAATGGCTAAAACTATAGTGTAACGTTCACATAAAATAAATTGTTTAATTTATAATCACATTTTTAATAATAATAATAATAAGTTTATTGGTAATTATTACATATTTACATTATATTAATTTATAAATTAAAAGGAAAAATGTATATGGAAATTATAAGAATTGAAATGATTAAATATCCTGCCATCTATACAAACATCATTAATTTAAATTAAATTACAGCAACCTGTAATCACATTAGGCAACTCATAATACAATGTAGTGACCAACATAACCTATATATTTAAACGCAAGAGCGATGCATTTGCTGCCACAAAACGTGAAACTAAATGATAACAACAGTAGCACAAAGAAAAATAAATAAAAAAAAAGCTAAATTACAGGTTATTTCGCAATAATATAAACGTAACATCTTTAGTTGCTCGACTACTATTTAGAATTATTATTAGGAATTTAAATGTAATTTTTATCAAAAGCACATTCTGTAATTTATCACTTATATCTAGTTTTCGAACGTATTGCTGTGTACTGATGGTACAAGCATTAAATACAAAGTGATAATGAAAATGGACAAAAAAATGAAAATATAAATTTAACTAACTCAGCGGATAAAATTTTAAAAGGACGCAAAAGACTTAATAACCTCAAGGTTATTTTCAGAATTGAACTATTCATGAAAAATAAAATGTCGGCGTAAGTAATCAAAATTTATTATTTTAAAAGAAAAAAAAAACATTTAATTACAATTAACAGGCAAAATAAAAACCTTAGACTGAAAGTCCTGGCTGAAATCAAAACCTGCATGAATTTAACAACTAAAAAGACAATGCAAATCCTTTAACTAACAAAAATGGTAGATTTGTTCTAAGAAATTTCTATTTCACACAAAATCCACGTGGTTTCAAATTTTAAACCAATCAAAAATTTAAATTTACACAATTGAATTTAAAATTACAAGCACAATGCTTCTTCTCACCTTACACGAGGGTGATTAACAAAGAAAACTAGTAACAGAAAAATTTTAACTCTTTAAAAAAAACAAAAATTCTCTAAAACCAATTTATAATAACTGATCTTATACCAAAATGTGCACAATAATATAATTATCAATTATTATTTATTGGATGTGTTCCTCGATTAATGTTCTCAAATTCAAATTAAGCGAACAAAATTTTTAATATAAATGAAATCACCAATACGGCAACCAGCAAATAAATTACCATGTACTTACTCACGGCATCAATCTAAGGAACTCCCCTAAAGGAGGCCCAAACTCCATACATATAAAAATAAACATCTGCGTGCTACCATCGTCGCACGAATCGCAAAAAAATTCCTGGAAAATAACAATGAACGAAATTATACACACCGTGAGCGCAATTAATTACAATGAATGAATTAATATAACACTGAAAATTAAATACTTAAATTCCTTAACAATTGTATAACAAAATCTTGTCAATAATAAAATATTAATAATAGTGGAATATTTTGCTCTTGATAGGCTAATTTGGAATGACTAGAAACCACAAATTTAATTTCGAATTCGGGTGCATACCATGCATATTATTGTGATTGCTTTCTGACATACCGCTCTATCTCAATGCTTTTTTTGCTTGCATTTAGGGCATATAAGCGGACTTTCCTTTGTAATCCTTTCTTGACGACTTGCTATGGCAAAACTGGAAGGAAGGCCAGGCAGTCGCACAAACAATTTCTTTTTGTAACCTGTATTTCCCACCTTGTTTACGTCTAGGAGTTCGACTTACAATCACAAGTATGTTGTACTTAATAAATACTGAGTGCAACAACTATGTAGTACCATTTTTTTTTCTTATAAATTGAGTAATTTGGGGCTGTAATTAATATACAGGCTCTTTCAAAGTTATCGGCGACTAAATATTGCTAACTTTGTTAATATTGCCGCTACGATATTGGTTAATTATCAAAGAAGGTTTTTTTACGCTGATTACTACCTGGTAATCAGAAAAATAATTGAAAATCGCGTTTACGAAACTATTAATAGGAAACTTTTTTTTTTTTTTTTTTAAATGGATCACCCTTGTATATTTTTGTCACAATTGAGAATTTGCACCACAATATTGTGATAATACATATGACTCTAAAATGAAAAACAAACAGCTTACGACTATTATAATGGATGAATTTCATTATCTTACAACATGAAGATGTATGACTCTGTATCTTTACCAAGGGATAACATTCTGATTTCATAAGAAAGACCTAAAGCTTTCTGAACTACTCAGCAAATTTACCAGTTAATTGTTAAAGATAATGCGGAAAAAGTTAAGATTGAACAGTGTTAATAATGGTTTATGCAAAAAAAGTTAAATAACTTTGGCAACCTGCAATTCGAAATCTTTGAACCACGAACATACTGTATTCTGTAACATTCATTACAACAAATAAAACATGTTTAAAAAGAATTAAGTATGGTTCATTTGAAAAATGAAGTTGAGTGCGTCCTGGAAATGATAACACCCTGTGAACGTGAAAATTTTTGGACCTGCATTCTTTCCGTCAGTATGATGACACAGTTGGAACAATCTTTTATAGAGATGTTAAAGTCAATCTATCGACCGATCTCGGACTATTGATTCACCCCGGTACATAAGTATTAATAAATCTTGATAGCTCTATCCTTGTCTAACACGTAGCGGCGGTCACCCCATTCACGCTAAATCGGCGCAAAGAAAAAGTTTTCGGAACCAAAGGGATCTGATAGGCGCAATTAGATTAAAAGGAAAATAGATGCGGCTCGACATGGAAAAACGAGGTCGAAGTTGAAATAGGGGTATCGTGGTTTATCGATGAAAACCGGAGGAAAAATTCGTACGGAAATTAAAATCGATGTGCGCTTACCGGAGAACGCGAACGTCACTGAGGAATCTGAAAAAACGTCAGATTCGACGGATCTTTCGATCGATTGGTTGTCATAATTTGGGGTATTTTTGTGCGATCGTTACTACTGAGGTGTCATTTGGGAGTCTGCTTGATGTGAATTGGCCTTCTATCATCGTTTAGTCTTGCAGTTCGAAACCCTAAAATAGGATAGAAACCGCGTTCTTTTTTTCAAAATGAGTTTAATTTATAGAGGCCCATGTTATTACCGCGGGACGCCGTTCACTATGTATATCAAAGGTACTAGCGCAGACAACACGCCTACTAAAATCTGTTTCCGCCCCGCGCGTTGTTTGTAACCTTACTCCCCACTTAAAACGAATACCTACGTATGATTTAAATAAAAGTTTATTTTTTCTGTCTCTCTCGAGATGAGTACAACATCTTTACGAATCAACATTTATATACTCTCACTCCCTAAATATTTGTAGCTTGTTTATTGTTGATAAAGAAGATTAAAAAATGCGCACAAGACAGGAATTGCTTGTTAGAGGCTGAAATACTTGGGAGAATTGCTTGACATGTTTATAACACAGGATAGTGAGCGGTTTGAAATTTTCGCCCACACAAAAAAGATATTATGATCCACCGACAGTAATGGACACTTTCCATTTAAAAATAATTAAATGTTATTAAATCATTACTAGCTCTTACCAGCTTCATTCGAAAAAACCAGCCATTAAATGACATGAAGATTCGTTATTGAGCGTCCTTTCGCCGGAATTTATTTTCATCAAAAAATATGTATGTGCCCCTTCTATTTCTTTTTCACTACTCACCAATTCTCTTTTTTATGTTTCTTTTTTCCCGGACTCGTTGTATAGAGCGGAAAATATCTAGGCGCACCCAACCGTACATAGAGAAAAACTTATTTTTCAACATGAAGGGACCCCGACTACATTCCATTTACTTCCACTACATCAGTGTTTCTGCCGTTCATGAATATTAGTGAGCGTGTAGGCTTACAACCATTCAAGCGTACCCACCCTATAGGAGTGCAGAGCCGCCCGGCATCCCGACAATACGTTACGTGAACAATGTATCCATTCCAGTCTGCGCGAGTGTGATATTACTTTTTATAATAAAGGGGTGGGGAACGCATTGTTCGGGTTCGCGTATTTCCAAATCGTCGGCGCTTCCTATCGAACGTTTTTATTCGTGCTCTGCTT